>LR564490.1:2383-43704 GCA_900536345.3 Caenorhabditis sp. 39 LS-2015 | reverse complement strand
TTCGCCTCCTGCTTCACGGTCGCCTCGACTCTTCTGATGACCACTGGAATCTGTGCACATCTGGATCTGAGCACAACCACTTGGGGATCCGAACTCTATCCCTACATTGGTTTGATTATGGGCTTGGAAAACACGCTGTGCATCACTAGAAGTGTTGTTTACACACCGCCATCCCTAGATGTGTCCTCTCGAATCGCTCACGGACTGTCGCAAGAAGGATACAAGTTGACCAAGTACTACATTCTAGAACTCTTGGCTCTTCTCATCGGATTCCTGACACGAATCTCTGACATTCAAGAGTTTTGCCAGTTCAGTGTAATCTGCATCACTGTCGACTTTTACATGCAACTATTCTTCTACGCTCCATGCCTCACTTTTGATTTGGAAAGACTCGGACTAGAGGAGAAACGGAAATTCGCAGAGCGACTTTTGTATGAAGAAGTTCCGCGACTCAAAAACTATGCACCTGTCAACTGTCCGCTACGAAGAGTGTGGCCGAAGTTGTTCGAAATGAAGAAGATGCAGAAACGGAGGCTGTCCGATTCTGTGATCGACGCACTTCAGGAGGAACAGAGACGGCTGTTGAACGTTGGAGACTTTGATTCCAAAGACGATGGTGATGTGCCCGTGCCGAAACCAGAAGACAGTGTGCGCATGAAGATCATGTACTTTATCACTCGGACCCGCATCGTTCAGCGGACAATTCTAGTTGTGTTTGCCATTTGGACAGTTTCAATGGCCTTTTTTGTTGGCTCTCGACAGCTGGGAATGGAGAGCAACTTGACGAGTGAGTGGCTTATGTTTCTTCTGCAAACAGCGCACTTTTCCAGATCAATCACTTGAAAGTTTGACGCGTTCTCACAGAATTTTGTCAACTGCGAATCTCCAATACGGTAACTGGCAAAGGAGGACTTACAAATGGTGGCCTGCTGTTTCGCACGAATACAACATCTCCTTGAACTCTCGCTATGTTACATTCCTCCCTCCCATCGTTATAAAATCGAAGATTTCTCCCAATCACCATTTGATGCAACGAGTCGAAAAGAGTCAGGACGGACAGGAAACTGAATCACCGGATGCACCAGTGCTCAGATCTCGAATCGATTGGTTGGAAATGCAGTTGAAGATGTACTTGGCGGCGTTCTGGCTACTTCTCCTCACTACGGTCATTTCCTTCTTTGCATATGTTTTTCTTAGCGACCGTTGGAAAGTTGGTGGAGCCAAGCAGGTTCAGGAGCAGAAGCTCTCTGAGAACAAGACGAATGAATCGTCGACAGTGAAGAACTTTGTTGAGACAGTGAGTCAGAAAGACTTTCCGATACAATCGAATATTTTCTGTTTTAGCTCCCGATCGTATTCAACGGACATCGGTTCCCTATCGAATCGGTTGCTGTCGACGAGGAGGACTCGCTGACATTTGTTTCATGTTGCCAAGAAGGAATAGTTTACCTCTGGAGCACTCAGACCGGACAACGAACTTTAAGATTCAACAGATTGCGAGTTTTGCCAGAGAAGGGAAAGGAATTACCACCGCCGCCGAAAGTTTGGGCTCTTGCCAAAACAAAAGATTTTGTCATGATGGGATGCTGCGACGGAAGTCTGGAAATTGCCAGCATCTCCCGCAACAAACTCATCGGAATCTACACTCAATCAACATATGGAATATCTCACGTTGTCTGCCGAGAAAACGATGTCGCCGTCGTCCGACTGGATGGATCTGTGGAATTCTTGAGAGTCCACTATGACAATTCTGCAGATGTTGTGAGAGTTCGACAGATTGAACTTGTAAAATCGGTTCGAGCCCACCAGAAACCAGTTTGTCGAGCAGTAACTTGGAGCGATCAGTTCATAACTTCTTCGTTTGATCGGAGCATCAAAATGTGGAATTGGAGCAATGGGGAAATGACAAATGTGTTCCTTGCTCACAACTCGCCGGTTATCAACATTGCTGTTAATGATCAGAATTCGCAGATGTATTCGTCATGTGAAGAGGGCGTCATTTGTTGGTGGAACCTTGTGAATGGAGAGCTTATACGGACAATCGACAACAACTGCAACTGTAATCTTTTCATGACGAAATTCAATGCTGAAATCGTCGTTTCAGGGGCTTTCCAACTGGCGACAACTTCTGATTTCCTTCTCGGCTTCTACGGATCCTCGCAGCTGTACATGTGGTCCGTTGAGAATGGTCAGCTGGCATGTCGTGTAACAGACGCGTCCAATGATGGATCGGCAAGTTTTTTTTTATCACAGTGTCAATATGGACCGGTTGATTGTTTTTACAGAACGAAGATACGTTATACACTGTTGGAAGTAGCGGCGTCGTCTCGTTTGATGATCAGGTCGCTGCTACTGCTTCTTCGGATTCGGTTACCTTCTGGGACCTCAAGCATCGTGCAATTATAGGCAAAGTAAGCTATTTTGACCAGGAAATCAACAATTTTGATCCATGTTTCAGGTGAAACTTGGCGGGAAAATCAGTTCGATGCGGATGTTGACGAACCAAAGTGTACTCTGCGGCGTCGACAACTCCATGTACTCCGTGACAGTTCCCCTCGTCAGATTCAAATAATCTTCTTGCCATCATAATCATCTCTCTTTATATCTCTTCGTGCCTTTTCAATCAATACTTTCAGGAACTAACATTCAATGTGATACATCTTTACTGTGCCATTTCCATTTCCATCTTGTCTTTTCCAAATGTATAAAGATCGTAGTTACCTTATTTTCAACTTTGCAATCTGACAACTTGAGTTTGATGCTCTAAATATATAATCCCTCGTTCTCTTCTTTTTATCTCACTATTAACGTGTTTCAGATGTCGGAAGAGCGCGCTGGCTACCCATTTGCCACGTTCCTGGACCAACATGCTCCGCAACTCAACGCGAGTGCCGTTCCGCCGGAGCTCTGGCACAGTCTCTACAAGAAGCTCTCGGATCAGACATTCGACGCAGGCGATCACTTCCAGATCATTTGCGAGCTGAATGACAACGACGAGAAGTCAATGTTCGTGCGTGCTCTTGAAGACATGCACAACAACGACGAAGAGAAGTTAGCGCTCTTGTCCGTAGATAACTGATCTTTTCCACTTCCAGCATCTTTCTCATCGATCACTTCGTCTCGTTCTCTGCCGACACTGCTCGTAAATGCATAGATTCCACTAAAAGACTTGCTGGTGATCTCGCCAATCTGTTCGGCATCGATGTCAGTTTCCAAAGTCGTATTTTCTAACACACTGTTTTTCTTCAGAATAATTCCAGTGAGGGTGATGACACTGCAGAAAAGATCGAGACAACCAACGAGAAAGAGGAGCAAGAGCATGCTGCCAAGATCACTGGAGAAGTCGGCAACTTGCCTCGTCACGAGTCGGTTGACGCGCGCTTAGGTTCCTACTCTGTCGATGATCCGGACACTCAGATGACCGAAAAAGTGATGAAAGAGCTCTGGAAATATGCTCAGACCTACACTGTCAGCTATCCATTGGTGAGTCATATCTGAAGACTCAGTATCGAAATTAACTTGATATTCAGGCCAACGGTGAAATTGAGAAGAAGCCGGTTTGGTACGTGATGGATGACTTCGGCTCTCGCGTTCGCCATTCATCGACACCGAACGTCCGCATTGTTCCGCTGATGTTCCTCCCGCAGAGCTGCGCCTACAGCGTCATGTTCCTGACTAAGCCAGTCGTGACTGATGAGGAGATCACCAGAGACTGTGCTGCCAACGTCGTTACAGCTCAGCACCCAGAATGGCGCCAGTATTTGGAGCATCCGTGGAACCCACAGGACTTCTCCAATGAACCGGTTGTTCCGCCAGCACCAACTATTGAATACTTCATTTCTGGAAGAAATCCAGATCATCTTCCGGAAGATGCTGATCAAGAGACCTGTCGGTCAGCCCTTTTGACATCTGCTGTCGGCCTGAAGAAGCGGAAGGTTAAAATTTACGCGGACGACACTCAACTGACGAAGCATTTGAGACGGGACATTGAATATGTCGAGGACTGGAAAACTGCCGACATTATCTGGATGATCAAGCACTTCCACGACTACAAGTGAAATCGCCGTTCAGAAATGAGTACTTATGAAATATTTTAGGTCGCTTTCTCAAGAGAACCCACTCTGCATGGTCAACCAGTTCCCATACGAGTCGTGCATCACTGTCAAGGATCTTTTGGCGACATGCGCTATGAGAGATCCAGTCAAAAACGACTGGTATCAATTGACATACAACCTGAATACCCAACTTCCGCAGTTTGTCGCCCGTTTCCAGCAGCGAGAGAAGAGAGGGGAGCACAATATCTGGATTGTCAAGCCATGGAACTTGGCGAGGGGAATGGAGATGACGGTGACCGATGACTTGAATCAGATCATTCGTCTTGTCGAAACTGGCCCAAAGGTACTCCAACTTTCTCGATTCTTAAATTTCTTGTGATTTCAGATTGCCTGCGAATACATCCCTCGCCCGCTGCTCTTCCCGAGACCTGACAACGGAAACAAAGTGAAGTTCGACCTCCGCTACATCGTCTTTGTCAACGGAATTTCGCCGGTGACTGCATACGTCTACAACAAATTCTGGATCCGATTTGCCATCAAGTAAGCATTCTGAAGCTCTCCTCAAAATTTCACCGTATTTTCAGCGAGTTCTCTCTTTCCAATCTCGACGATGTCGAAACTCACTTCACAGTGTTCAACTATCTGAACAAAGAGAAGGTGCTGCAGATGCAATGCGAGAAGTTCATTGAAACCATCGAAAAGGCGTATCCAAAAATTAAATGGGACGAAGTTCAGGAGAACATCAACTTAACCATCAAGAAGGCCATTGAGGCTGCTGCTAAGTAAGTTGCCAGCATTATTTACTTGATTTCAAAGCAGAATTTGCAATCAAACTTTCAGAGAAAAAGCGCCATGCGGTGTTGCTCCGAACGTCCAGTCCCGTGCCATGTACGGTGTTGATATCATGCTCCAGCATCTCGATAACGACTTCATCAAACCGACGCTTCTCGAGGTCAACTTCATGCCGGACACCACCCGCGCCTGCCTATACTACGAAGACTTTGCCGATACTGTCTTCGATACTATGTTTTTGGACGAGATCGATCCAAGCAAAGTGACCCAGATCTAAATATGTTCCCTGTTGAATTACCCCCGTTTCGCTCGCTTCTCCCGTTGTTACATTCTGTTTTGTTGCATAACTTATCGCTTTTTTCTTGAAACTCAAGTACTTGATCAATCAGGTTTATTATTATCTTCGAATCATGTTCAGAAGTTTCAATGAATACAAAATATGATGAGATATTCAGCGAGATTATATCCCTGGGGTTTGTTTGAGATTCGTGTGAAATAAATTAAAGATGGGTGGCTTTAGAAGCCGAAGAAGTCGCGGACGGCATCCCAGGCTCCCTGGTCGTAGTGCTTGTGGCTGAGCAAGTTGATTCCTCTCTTCTGAGTCGTGTACAGTCGAGTCGGCTTGTCGGTCTTCAGAACAGCCATCGATTCTGGCAGAAGTTCGGCGAACTGGCTCTTCTCTGGCTCCTGATGCGGCGTCATCTCGGGCAGCATGACTGGTTCTCCAGAGGAAGAAGTTCCGAAAGAAGTGCGGAGGACGAAGATTCTGTTCGGCACTGCCGACTTGGTTCCGTTGTTGTACAGATCGATCTCGGTTTCAGTGGTCGCGTAGATCTGGCCGACTCCGAAATTGCGGCGGAACACGTACTCGTCGTCGGTTTTGTATCCGAAGATTGGGCAGTCCGAGAGAGTTCGGACATCGCATTGAGTCGCCATTTCCTCGAAACAGTAGATGAAGGTACCGAACTGAAAAAAAAACAGAAATACTAAATGTTCGCTTTGAAGTTCTCGATACTTACCAAGACTTTGCACTTCTCCAGTTCAATCGGGATAACAGCTTCCTGGGTGATCAGGGCGAATTGCGGAATGTCATAGTAGACGTAGACCTCCTCGTTGTGCAGAAACTCTCCTCCGTGAGCCAACTGGAATAAGAAAGTTCTAATGGATACTTCCAAATGTCTCTACTTACCGCATAGATGGTTCCACTCTGTGGAGTGTCGGAGATGTTGAAGCAAATGTTCGTCTCGACTGTCATCTGTTTCACGTTGCAAATCTTTGGGAACACGGTTGTCTTCTGGGCGAAATCGAGCACGTCGCTGGCTCCGGCACGTTTGATAGTGTCCTCCTTGACGGCATTCAGGAATGGATTGTTGATTCTGTTCTCCAAGAACAACGACTTGAGGTCTCTCTCGAAACGAAGCGAGTTCCAGTTGTAGTCGAAGTAGTCCAGATAGCGCATCTGGTTCTTGTCCTCGGTCAGATTATACTGTGGAGCAGTTTCCGAATCGGTTGGGATGTTGAAAGAGCGGCAGACCGAGTAGAAACTGGTGAAGATGCGCTTCTGGAGGAGACCACGGCTGTACTCGTTCATGTTGTTCGTGTTGAAGGTGTTGACGAATTCGTTGAGATCCAGAGTGTACGGAATGCAATGCTGAGTCTCGGGAATAAGACGTCCCTCGCCGTACGCTTCGAATTCCACTCCATTGGAACGGAATGAATCGAGGATTGAGGAAAAGACGAACGGAAGAAGGAGTAGAGTGATGAGAAGGGGACGCATCTGGAAACGAACGGAAATGAGATGATGTGGAAGAGAGAGTCTTAAGGAGAGAAAGAATATAAATATGCAAAAAGTATTGAGTTTGATGTAGATCAAAGCAAAAATGAAATGATCTACCTAGAACCGAGAGAAGTGATCGCGATACGTATGCGGAGAGGCGAACAAATACACAACGGTCCGACGAGCTGCGAATGACAGAAAATGACAGTGTGCATGCAAAAGAGACAACGAACGATGGAGATGGACGGATGAGTGTACGTGTGTTGCGGTGCACAATGACTCGTCTGCGCACCTCGGGAGACCCAGAGAGTTGTCTTGTCTGTACGTTGCGCAACAGAATGCGGGGCGGTCCACGACGGTCGTCTGACCCCTGGAGAGGTGAGCAGATGACGTCATTTTACAACAGAGGATCGTCTTGGAGATAGGGATTTATGACGCCTGTAGAGAACAGATTTCCATGTCGAGAGGGGCATAAACATATTTATGATCCATCATCCCCTTTTGTTAGAAGAACTGCGAGTGACCCCTTTATCTCTGAAACCATCTGGAGTGTTCCACACGAAATTTGAAGTGCTAAAAGTCCTGATGACTGGAGAGATCTTTGCTTTGCTTTTGTTGGGTAAATACTTTATTAGAAACTTGAAAATGTAACCGATTAAACAATTTTGGTGCAAGGGTACACAATTATTACGCACAAGGGTATCTTCAGATGATTTGGTGTGTTTTTGGGGGGAAACTTTGCTTTTGGTGGGTCGAAAGCTAGGAAACGGAAAGGGGACAATTATAGAGAGAAGAAGAAGAAGAATCTGTGTTGAGATAACAAGAGTCTGAAGGATTCGAGGGTGAGAGGTTAGATAGAGAAGGGCAGGTTGGTAGCAAGCGATGCATCAAGTAGTCATCGTTTAGGCGGTCTCTTCGGTGGCGCTGGAAATGAAATGATTAGATGAGATACTGGAAGAAGAGTCGAAGTCTATCTAAGGGTAAGTCTATGGTAAGCAGATCATGCTTTGATCTATTCTAGTATAAATATTCAAAGGGAAAGCTGTAATTATAACTCTTACGGAATGGAACCGATTAGGCAGAGCTGAAAAACAGTTTGTAGATGGCCTAGATTCTCCGTGAACTTACTCCTTGGAGGTGAGTGGCTTGAGTTCCTGGTTTCCGGTGAGCACGACGTATTTCTCCTCGGCGTCCTGTGGGGTGTGGAATCCGATGAAGAAGTAGTAGAGCCAGATTCCGACGACAGCTCCGACGAATGGTCCGACGATTGGCACCCAGAACCACTTGCTGAAACCAAAAACAATTTCCCTTTTGTTTAATTGGAAATTCACAAGACATCACTTCCACAAGAGCTCTCTTTGGTCTACGTGGTATTTTCGGTGTTTTCGTCCGTTTCATTTCGTCTCCTTTTCTCTCCTTTTCTCACTCTTTTTCCCCTCAAAACAGCATGTTTTATGACTTTGTTTTCGCCTCCTTTCCCGGGGAATTTTGGCGTGCGATCGAAAGAAAACACGGGCAGGTTCGACTGGAAGGTGAGCACGAAACCCAGTACCTTACTTCCTAAGGAAACGGAATGTTTGCATTACACGTGCACGCCCCGAATTTCGACTACGACATCGCGCATGAAATTCTCTCTCACTGACACCCAGTGTTAAATAAAATCGCCAAAAATATTGGTTGTTTACTCGTCCATCAGGCATCCGCTCCCCTTTTCGATTCTCTCTCTTTTCCCGCCCGATGAAACAATTTGGGTAGACCACCGCATTACGGTGCGTCGATCATTCGGATGAGAAGAAGAAGGGACAAGGAGAGAGAGAGACCTTCATGGGGCAGGGAATGTGACCGCGAAAATGAGTTTATTGCCGTCCAAATCCTGCCCTCCCATTCTCCGATAGTTGCCTCTTTTGAGGTCGATAACTCACGTGAAGACTCCGGTTCCGTAGAAGATGGCGGTGAAGAGACGTGGTCCGAAGTCACGGGCCGGGTTGACTGGGTATCCGCAGTTGTATCCGAAGGCAGCTCCGATTCCGACAAAGGCGGTTCCGACGAGGATTGGCTGGAGCCAGGTTGGGTACGAGTTTCTCTTGTCGACGATGTGGGCAATCAGGAAGACAAAGACGGCGGTGGCGATGAACTGGTCGAAGAATCCGTTGACGAGTCCGAGGTGAGCTCCTGGGTACGAGGCGAAGATTCCGGCGGTGTCCTTTGGTCCTCCAATGGTGCGAACTCCTCCATCGAAGACGTTGATGGCGTCATTGTAGACTCCATAGACGACAGCGGCTCCGAGGAAAGCTCCGAAGGTCTGGGCGAAGAAGTAGGCGATGAACTGGACGATGGTGATCTGTCCGACGGTGAGGAAGGCGAGCGAGACGGCTGGGTTGATGTGTCCTCCTGAAAGAGTTTCTTTATTTACTTGTCTCCATCGGCGCCACTCAACAACACACGCAATGCCCATAAATCGGGAAACTGTGTTCAGCCGTCTGGTCACACTCTCTGTCAATGTTTCATTCACTCACTCGCTCCTCTAAATAATAGATAGACACCACGACCACTTACCAGAGAGTTTGGCCGAAACGGCGACTCCGAAAACGATGGCGATACCGAATCCGACGTTGACACCGATGAACTCGTTGACTTCCGGTCTTGGGAGCACCTTCTGTGCGACGACAGAAAGGCCGATGAGCTGGAAAAGAAGACGTCACTCATCTGGTTTTTC
This sequence comes from Caenorhabditis sp. 39 LS-2015, assembly GCA_900536345.3. Taxonomy (NCBI): domain Eukaryota; kingdom Metazoa; phylum Nematoda; class Chromadorea; order Rhabditida; family Rhabditidae; genus Caenorhabditis; species Caenorhabditis waitukubuli. The sequence continues at coordinate 34,364 of LR564490.1, read as the reverse complement.
TCCTTCTTTATCCTCTTCCACAAACGTTTTTCCTGTCAAATGTCACAAACAAGTGGATGTCCCCCGGGGCATCTGCTCTCGGAGGAGAGCTCGCTGACTAATCACTATTTTGATCTACCCCCTCTCGCGTGCCTCGCCCACCTGGCTTCTGGGATAGTTGCACTGGCAAGCTCCTTCCCCTTTCCGACAACAAGCAGAAGCTTTCCCGGATTCTAATCCAGAACAGCAAAGAGCACAACGAGCGGACAGATGTTCCGAATCGAACCTAATTGCATATGAATTAGTGCTGCACTGGGGGCGCGCGTTGCTGTTTCGGTTTCCCCAGGGACACATGTTAGTGATGCTTATTAGAGAAAGACACTCACGCAGAGCAAGAAGGTTCCAGTGAACTCGGCAAGCACGGCGCGAACCAGCTCACGACGCAAATGGAACTTGGCGCGAAGTTTGTCCAACACCATGGTGATCTGAAAAGAATAGAGTACTGTAGGTGAGAAGAGACTGTAATCGAGGAAGTAAGAGGCTTTGGAAGCGGGTTGAAGGGCAGGAAAACAAGAAAAACAGAAGAAAATGTGGTCGAGAAGGTTGGGGATATGGACGAGTGTCGCGTGTTCCGAAATGAGGAAAACAATGAAAATAGGGGCGAGACGAGGAAGAGCGTCTCCAGATGGGAAAGACGGCTCGCGAGACGGTTGATACGCCGCTGTTTTGAGGGTGGAACGGAAGGAGAAGGGGGAAATGAGGAGAAGCTGGTAAGAGATGCGCATGATTCCTTCCGGTAAGGGAATGAAATGCGCGAATTCGACAGGCATCCAACCTTGTTGTTTACCACGCCGACTGAGTGCCACGCGAGTCACAAACAAAATATGGGGCGGAGTGGTGTGGTAGGAAGAAGAGAAGGAGAGTGTGGCTGTTGGCCACGGACCCGAAGCCCCGCCCCCTTCGAAGGGGCATTTCCCTCGTTTTGGCCGAGTGCCAAGGTCGGCGGATGAAATGGAAAGGAGGGGTAGCGGGGCAGGGCAGCGGCAGGGGTTGACAAGAGAGAAAGAGAGAGATCCGATCAGAAACCGAAGTCACGCATGAAATATTCGAAATCGGGAGCGGGAGATGGAAAGGAGGAGATGCGGTGATAACACTGGGAGGTCTATAGTTTGATGAGGAAGCGAGGAGGAGACGTAGAGAGAGCAGCAGCAGCAGGCAACATATGCCACGCTGATCTGCGATCGCTAAAAGTTTCTCATGACTGCCACGTAACCACCGGCAGTTGGTATCGCCTACTCTTTGTTCTGGAGAGCTACGATCCGATGCTCATAAACTATTTGGTACCGTAATCTGTGCCTGTCGGCCACATGACATGTCACAAATGTCCGCACCGACGCCAACAGCCGGACGACGTCCCATCTCACTTTACACCACACCCGCTGCACCAATCGGTCCCACCCGGAAACGAAATGCCTTCACAGGAAACGAGTGCATCTGGTGGGTGGTATGTCTGGCGACCCAGCCGACAGACCGCCCGGTTATTGTAATTCGGTGCCCCCTGGTCGGCAGGCGGATGGCTGATGGACCGGCCTCTCTCTTTTAATAATGACTGCTTCGTGAATAGAGATGGACGACCCCCGGGGGTCAATCAAGAGTCCATTCCTATACAGTTGCCGCTGCGGATGGAAAGGACAATGGAAGGGGAGCGGAATGTAGGTGAATGAATGAAACGAAACGAGTCACGAGAAGGGCGGAAGGGATTGTGGGGAAGGGGAAGGGGACGAGCACATGGCAACCGAATATTAGTTAGGAAGGAAGAGGAAAGGGAAAGAGAGGGCTGTTGTGTCTCTAGCTTAATGCGTATAATTCACATATGATCCGTTATCGCCATGGAAACCGAAATAGGAGTCTCGAGACGCCGTCGCATGCGGATCTCTCTCTCTCTTCTGCTGTGGCTGCTCATCTGCGTTACGGGGGAGGAGCAACCGGGCAGCGGGCAGAGCACCTGATATTTTCGCTCTCTTCCTCCCGCCACACGTCTTAATTATCTTCTTGTTTACCGCTTCGTCGAGTGGTGAAAAGCGAACTGAAAAATAAGTGAAGGCAGTTATTATGAAACGGACGGGATGGGAAGAGGGGGGAATTGGAGAAGGAGGATACTGAACAGATAACAGGTGAATGAAGCGGGGGAAGCAGTCATGTGGAAAGAGATGACGGACTGAATTTGGAAATCCGGGAAATAGGTCGAACACGTCGACAATAATGGCGGGTAATCTGCAATCTCGGCCCCTCTTCTCAACCTGTTGAGTGCTGAAGCTGTCGGTCGGATCCACTAATGGACTACTCATCTCATCTCTTTGATATTCAAATTTATCCTCGCCGCTGCACTTTCACTTCCGATTTCTGCTCTTTGCATTTCCCTAAGAGCTTTTTTGATTTGTTCCGTTCCATCCGCTGTTCAGCTGAATACCATTTGTCAAAAGATGGGCCTCTTCTCTCGTCAATAAATCAGGCATACGGAACCAATTTGTCTGCTGTAATGGCCGCAAAAAAATGGTTTTTGCAGAGTGTCGGTTAGTTGTGGTGGGGAGTTGAAACTCTGGTGTCGTCGCTATCTCTCCGCTCACATCTTCTTCTTCTTCTTCTTCTTCTTCTTTTCGCCATCTTCTTCTTCTTCTCCACCGACACCCTGCTCATTTCGTGCGCTTTATTGTTCGCGTCGCAAGTCGCAAAACTGCTCTCAGAGAACATTTGAATCAGCGAGACGGAGGAGACAGTCGCCAGATGGCAACATTGGAGTTGATTCTGCGTCTCTTCGGATCGCGCGCTCTCTTGCCGTTGCGAATCGCGACAATGATTTATCACTGGAAGAATAGAGAAGGAGACTCGAGAAGCCGAGGGTCGGAGGGGACCCTTCCACGAGACTACTCGGTTTTTTGTGGAGGAGATGAGAGGACATTTGGGAGGGGAGGGGGAGAAGGAAACGACAACAGAGAGGGCATCCGGGGCACGTGAAATGAGGAGGTGACAAAAGAGATAAGCAATGATAAACGAGGGACAAGAAGCGGGGGATCGGAGGGAATCAGAAAGCAACAACGGATTCACGATTGGACGAAGAGAAGGGACGTTTCCGAATTGAATTAAATAAAAGAAGACCCCGGGCGGAATGGGCGGGAGGGAACCAAAATAATTGAAAATGTACATAAGCGAGACGAGTCTGAAATGGGGGAAACATCGCGATCGTCGATGCAGAGATTTCTATTCTTGTTGATGTGTCTGTGTGAGCATTCTGCATGAATCGAGAGTTTGTTTGTTTCAGAAGGACTATGACCAATATCTAGTCAAGACCTATACTAATAATCGCAAAAGTTCAACATTCTCATGTACTCGTTCCTCTTTTGTTTTCCATGTTCACACGCTACTTCAAAAACAATCGAACTCGGTCGAAGGATCAACGAGTGGAAGTGTATATGTGAGAGGTGTATTGGTCATCAAACAGCACTAATAACAAGGACGGCCGAAGGGTCAAATATAGGTGTGCTGCGTGCGCAAATCCGGATAAAAAGACAGGAAATGAATATGCAAATGGGGCTGGGTATTGTATCGGTTCGGCTCAGTCGTCCGGTACACACCGGTCAACACCTCATTACCATTTTGTATTGCATGAAATGGGGGGAAAAGACGGGGAAACAGGAGGGGGATTGGGTTCTCACGGTATAGTTTCACACGACTACATTTGAATATTTATCAGAGAATGTACTAGTTTGTATTGAAGGAATAAGGAAGTACTGTAGCTGATAAATGATAGCGTGTACACCCAAATAACAACGTTGTTTTTTGAGTCGGAATGCAACATCAATGTGACCCATTGCCTTTCTAATTTGATACGATTCCGATTACGTCGGCTAGGAATCAGAGAGCAGCTGTCCTCTCTTCGCTTCGTTTCTCTTTTCCTTTCGGCATTCCTCAACCCCGAAATGCGTGCAAGAAGAGTGATGAGTGGTTTCACAGGAAACGAGACAGTTGGCAGTTCGAAACGAAACGACCGCCAGAAACGGGTGCGCGACGGTGAATTATCGGAAACGGCGGGGACAAAGGAATTGGGACAGAAACAGAAAGAGGGGGAGAACTCGGAACAAAACGAGGAGAAAACCAGAAAACGTTTCAATTTTTGATGGCAGTTTTGATGGGAAAACGAATGCGTGTGTGCCCGTTTTTGTCGTCGTAAAATGCCAAAAATGTTGTGATGTTTCTGCACAGATTTCCCGCTGTCGTTCGATTGTCCAGGGACTTGTACGAATGTGTTCAGTGTTGCAAATGGCAAGGGGACACTGATATTTGAAAAAGTTCCTGGCAACCCCTCTTGGATAACCTTCAAAATCAGAATCGGAGGGTTTATCACTGAAGAGGTCTTCCTGGTGCTGGATAAAAACAAAAAAAAAGAAGAGGAGGAACGTTTTTATTTCAAAGTCAACTCAGAATCTAACAAGAAAAAAATCTGAAAAGATGTTTACCATGAATCGGAATAATCTCGAATTTCCTTTTCATTTCTTCTCGGATCCGTTCCCATTTTCATGTTTTGCTCACTCAGCACAAAAGAGCACTTGCTGCACATCTTCCGCTCGAAATGCCGATCCGTCCAAAAGTATAGGTCATGCACCGTCTTGTCTCTTGATTAATTGGTCCTTCATCCCGTCTCAAAATGCACTCACGCGTGGCGAGTATCACGTAGACCGAACGACTGAAGCGGCTACTTCTGAGCAGTTTCCCCTTTGACATTCTCGTCATTTTCTCGGAATTTCTTGCACGAATCGCCTCCCACAATGGCCTGAAATGTTCCATTGACCAGCCTGGTCACAGCTGCTGCATTGAACCCGTTCTGAACGTTTTCAAAGAAACTTCTCCTTTATTGTTTCTTTCCAATCTAGATGTCCTGGAGATTATCATGAGGAACCAGCATGAGAGCAGGATGACCGGATCCCTCCTACTCCCACTTTCTTCTCGATCGTTTCTCAGAATCCAATCCGCCCGAAATGCCACGGAACTAACGGACAATTAGAGGCAGAGAGGTGTGCTGGTAGTCGCCTCGAGAAATGATTAGTGCTCGAGCCGCGCAAAAAGCCAATTATTGTAACGGGAGCAGGAGACAGAGAGAAAGGGCCGCCCACTTTTATGGTGTTTCTTATTGGCTCAACACGGGCACCTATTACTCATTCCCAGTTTTTCCAAGTTTTCGTTCTCCCCGACTGACCCACAATCCAGGTTCCGGTTCTCTGAGCCAGCACTCTTTTTGACTATTACTAGGAACCATTGTTTAACTTCCTGAACCCAGAAATCCTGAGCAACGTTCTCTCTGAGTCCTCTGCAATGATGAAAAAATATTTTTGATTGAATTCAGCGAATCTCTCATTTGAGACACCTTCCTCATGAAGTCCCACCTTGATATTCAGATGATTCACGCTGTCTGAAAACGAAAAATGAAATGGTGACTACAATTTAACTATTAGGACAGAGTTGGAGCCGACGATTCTGAGTCTGAACATGAAAAAAAATAGAGAAAAAATGGTGCCTCTTGTTATTCAGGTCTTTGTTAAAATTTCTCTGAAAACACCCATTATCGGTTTCCGATTCTCACAGAATCCGTCCGAACAGCTCATTTCCCATACTCGTAACGTATCCCCTCTCCGACCGCTTCTATCTTCTTCGAACTCATTCTCATTTCCAGATGTTCTCCATCCGTTCCCTCGTCGTTCTTCTTCTTCTCGCCATCTCAACAAGCGGATTCATCCTCCAAGATCTGCCATTGGAGCGTTTCGAACGAAGCGGATCGCACAACGAAGAGCAGCTCATCGCGGTGGATCCGATGGATCGGCAGTCGAGAGGCGGCATGATATTCCGTCCGAGGGCCAACAAAATGATCCGGTACAGGTACGTCACAATGCGATCTTTCCGCGAGTTCAGCCGGATTGAATCCTGATTGCTTTTTCCTATTCGTATAGTTATTTCGATACGTCTGTGATGCAGATTGTAAACGTAACTGCGCAATTTGACGACGTCATTCGAAGTGACGATTGGAAATGAAAATATGTTTTGATTTGTTGATTTGAGAAAAGAGACTCGCGACATTCCGTTTGCCCAAGAGTGGAAACGAGGGAATAGTACACTGCTTGGACTACCGGAAATTCTCTAACTTTTTGAACTTCTGGTTCCGTCGTCTTTTTACTTACGAGAGATGCCACTTGATCTTTTCAAAAGTTCAAATAGCCTTGCAATCCTTCCTTTTCTTACTGTACTTTTCTTTCCAGAATGTTCTCCGGATGACTCTCCAACTGGCTGCGTCTCTCCTGGGGATCCCTGTCAGTCCGTCTCTCTCCCTCTCGCTCTCTCTCATCTCTCTTTTCGATTCTGAATAAGTGTTGATTCTTGATCATAAATGCTTTCGTTAACCCTTCTTCTTCTTCTCTTCCTTCTTCTGCATTCTGACCTCGACCGTGTTGTCTCTGATTCGAGAACTCCCCTCCAACCACAACCACCAACTGATCAAGTGACCCGTCCGCCCGACGACACTTCAGAATCTTGACGTCAACGCATTCACAAAACTTTCTTCAAAAGACGAGAATAAAAAAACACGTATGTCATCTGAAACAGATCAAAATAGATGGATGCGGTCGTGGTGGGAGGAAATTGATACACCAAATGGAAATAAAAAACAAATAACAAAAAATAGGAGGAATATTTGTTCTAGAGATCAGATCAGGCGTTCAAAAAGGAATTGGGTGTCCCTTCTTCTCCTTCTTCGACGCCGTGAATATCCCATTTCTGCCCGCCCATCTTGGCAAACAAAACCGCAAAGTAGCGAAGAGAAGAGGCAAAGTAGAAAAAGAAACGAAGACGTGAAGTGCCTCTCGTCTGCTGTCGTCCCACCCCTTCGATTCCTCCACGAACTGTTCCAGTCTCCAATCATTTCGGCCAACTGAAATGCTGTCCATTCTCATTCTCTCTCTTATTTCTGCCGTTTTTGTCGACGCGGGAAGTGTCGGATGTGAGTTGCGGGGACCACGAAACTCTTGTTTTCATTGAGCATCTATGACTTGCTCACATTGAAACATGTGAATTTCGTAGTGATTCCATTATGGAAACATTGTAAAGATTCACGAGAAACACAATGAAATTCTAAAACCGTGGCTCTTCGAATCCTTCGTGCTCCTTTTGATCTCATTCACTTTCAGTGTGCCGAACGGAATGCGTCGAGCAGAACGTCGCCAAGATCGTCCGAGTGCATCTCAAGGTTTCTCTCCGTCATTCCATTCCGAATCTTCTCTTTTTCTTTCCAGGACGATCTGGTCATGGCAGGCCTCTGCAGCAACAAAACCTCTGCTTCCGGGTCCGTTGTCACTCCGTACGTCTGCCACAGAAACGTCGGATTGTGGACTTTGGATGAACTCGTAAGCCCCGCCCCTTTTCGAGATTTCAAAAGATTTCGTTCGTTTTCAGGACGAAGAAGGCATCGTGGCATTCGAGAAAGAGTGTCCGACCCCCGAACAATACTCGACTGAACTGCGTTTCACGTGTCCAAAGATCAGCGAAAATCGGGATCAGCCGTCTCAGAAGGTCGATGCTGACGATGAGTATCCAAACTCTGGAGAAGCCCCATTAGCGCTTTGAACTGAATGATATCTCCAAGATCCCGAAATATAATGTACAAATATGATTCATTAGAACGAATAAATAAAATGAAATGAACAATCAATTGTTTTCGGGGAGGGAGATGGGAGTCAATGCAAATCAAGTCATATCAATCATCACAAACCTTGAATAGAAGTATTATTATCACAAAGAGCGGAGAAAGTGGAGGAAAGAGAGAGAGAAAAGGAAGCACAACAAGTGTACACATTCAATTTGGAATCGGAAGGGAACTGTAATTGTGTAGAAAGCTGTGGAAGAGAGTGGGAGATGGGAGACAGACAGAAACACTACAATTTGAAAACAAACCTAAAAATCAGAAATGCTCGGGTGCATATTATATTATTATTATTATTGTGTTTTCTTTTGACATGAAATCGATAACAATTCTCAGTTGGTTCACCGGGTAAAAACCTTCCATTGACTACGCGGAATTTTTTGCAAATACTTGATCTTGTTGAAGAACACTTTGTACCTGCAATATTTCTCAGGTAATACGTGACGATTTAATTTCGTCGGAAAGAAGAACTGGACCCGCAAATTCTACTAACACCGTTGATTAGAATTAACTTCTTGATCATTTTTTTTACTTCCAAAATTCTGTTCAGTTCCGGTTTTACGTTTGAACGTGTTATTGAGTTGATGTATCGGGGGTGAAGGTCAAGAAGACTGTGATTTGATTCGGAGAAGAAGGGAAGTCACTGGTGGACCCGCACTTCCAAATTTTGTTGAACCGGTCAGCGCACTTACCAAATTAGTCCGATTACTGAGCAAACTGCCACTGAGATAAAGTAGCCGTCGACGGCAATTTCGCATACGTCACCTCCAGCCTTGCACTGATCGGCGAGTGTTTTAGTGTTACACGAGTAGAGGATGCTGAAAAGAGACAATTACGAAACTTATGAAACTTGATTTGATAGCGATTCCATTTCGAATGGAATTTTGATGATACGACTGCTGCGTTCACTCACTCTTTTGTTCCTTTCACGATGCAATCCTTGTAAGTAAACCAGTCCGTGACTGAAAGTACAACAGTGACCGGCCAGTTTCCTCCCAAGTTATTTAGTGTATTCAGCAGTGTCATATACGTTCCTCCGATTCGTGGATCCGAAATTTGAGCGATGAACGCCATCATGGAGACGAACATGCAATACGTGGCCAGCTGATGGAAAATGTATCCGGTGATCCAGACAAAGTAGACCGAGTACTCGAAAGATCCATTGGCAAGTCTGAAGTGAGGAGTCCACCAAACGAGTGCTGCGAACACTCCGCCGATGAAGATTCTGTAGGGGAATGCGAGCAGGAAGATGTTGAGCGGACGTGGTCCAGCTGTCCATTTTCCAATCATCCATGGAAGAAGAATCTGCATTGGTGTGAGGAAGACACCGATACTGGCGAGACGGTCCTTCGGAATTCCCATGTCGATCAGCTTGAGACTTGTCATTCCATCAGAGGCGGCGAAGGCAAGCTTGCCGGTCAGCAGTATAGCGACCATCCAGTGAATCGGTTTCAACTTCAGGATTTTGTAGAGAACGGCATAGGATTCAATGACTCCCAATTCCAGTTCTTCCTCCTCGTCGTCAGCCGGTTGGCCGTTTTGTCCGGCAGATGGTACCGACTTGTCGACTTCTCTCTTCAGAATCAGCACAAGAGTCGTCGTGACAATGAACACCCATCCCCAGAAGAATACGTATCCTGAAATGAGAACTTTGTTTGTATTTATCTATAATCGCCGGAATGAAGATGCGAGTGGACGGGGGCATTGACCAGGAGGTATTGAGTTTCAGGCGGCATAAACAATCACAAGCAAGCGAAAGATGGCCCGTCGATTATTAGTATGTATTGTTCGTTCCCACCAAACCTTCCGGTCTCATTTCGAACGTCACTTCTGTACTTAGGATTCCCCAGACGCAATCCACCCCCGGATATCCTTCTTTTCCTTTTCTTTTCAAAATAGATCAACTTCTCTCGCGTGGGTGCATCATAAATAGAACAAAAACGGCGAGAAAAAGCGCAGTCGTCGTCGTCGGGCTCCGAAATCTCCGCCCCCATTTCTTTCGGTTTTCCCTCCAGAAAAAAGAGGACGAGACTCGCGACACTAAACGAAAAAAAACCAATTTTCATTCTCATTCGTGTTTCAGTCCTTTCCAAATAAGTCAAAGACATGAATATTGGTTCGCCGACACGCTTCGTCGCGGTATTCCTATTGATAGCCGTGATTTCTGCTATTGCGATGAGAGGTATGTTCTAGAGGGCTGTAGTTTTCCAATTCTTTCAAATTTCAGCTAAACGGGAAAACTGTAAATCGGAAAAGCTGCGCGAACTAGTTTTGGAAACTGTAGGAATGTATCCTCATCAATACAGTTATCAAGCAAAGTGAGTTTTTCAGTGAATTGTTCAATGGAAAAATTCGAAAATATTAGGTATCTCAAACAACAAGCGGAAGAACGATTCGGATTTTGGTGGAGCGCAGTGATTGTCAGCGAACGAGGTGGTTACGGTATGAGCGCAGTATACGATCAGTACAAGAATACGAGCTGCGAGATGATGCTATTCGACACTTACTACTGGATCGGAAGGACTTGTTAATTACTTTCTCGCGTCTAGCCTAGTCTACCGTACCTTTGGAGCCCCTTCTCGTAGATGTTTGACTACCAATAACTATAAAGACTTTATGGGTTACTGCCTCGCATTTTACGTTTGAATCGCTCGCAAGAAATAAATTGGTTGAAACACTTCGCCTCGCTCTGATTTGTCCAGTGGTGTCGTACACCACAAATGTTTTCGAACCTATCAACAAATTCATTCTATTAGCTCCCCTGGGGCGACGAGTCTTTCCGCTTCTCCTCCGCCATAAGGGGCTCAAAAACGTCATTTTTCAAGCGAGTGACGAACTAAAATGGAATCGGAAACTCCCTTTTCGCCTCTTTTTCTTCCGCCCAGACTGAGTTGTCTTGTTGTTCTGTGCTTCTGCCGTTTTCGGAAGCACTCACCTGCCAAGTCAATGATTCCCGTGTCCTTCTGGTTGTCCTTGGATCGCAAAAAGTCGTTGCAGAAGCTGGCCGACTCGAGGGCCAGAAATACAATATTTCCGAGGAAGTAACCAGCGGTTTGACCGACAGCATTACACGTGGATGCGTATCCGACGTTCTTTCTGAAAGATTAGATGTTGAAAAAACTGTTTCCGCTTTTTTTGATTCAATTAAAATAATCAAAAGAGAAAAACGAAAAATTTGAATCAAATGAACCATGCTAAGTTGTCCTTGAGACGGAAAGAATGTTTGCTTAGAAGGTATAGAACGACTTGACATGGAAGTTTGATCACGACATCGCAACACTTTCTCGGCTAGAACCAAACTTAGCAAACCGGAACCAAACTGGTTTTTCCATCCAAAATAAAGACTCACTTCGATAACATTGTAAGTGCCCATCCGTCGACAGCTATATCTTGGGTGGCAGCCAAGAAGTTAAGAGGCAGGAAGATGAGCATCAGGAAGACGACGTCTGGCGAGCCTCCGTTGTCTCCCATAATGTCGGTGACCTTGTAGGAAAGGAAGAGCATGAAGAGTCCGATGAGGTACTGGCAAGGGACCATCCATGATTTCCTCCTCCCCAACTTTTTGGAGTACACCGAATCGACAATTGGAGCCCAAAACAATTTCAAACTGAAACATATTTCGGTTATTCAGGTGAAATGGGGGGACAGTTTTTACCTAAACGGCCAATATGCAAATGAAAAAATGGCTTGTGATCCATAGGATACATGTTTACTGGAGAGTAATAACGGAACAGCTCCTATCAAACCGAGAGGTACTCCTTGAAGAAGGTACAGGAACAGAAGAAGAAGTATGGATGATATGTCGCCTTTAAGCGTCTGATGTGTCCTCTTTAGCCAACTTGCATTTGGATCGACGTTCTGAAAAAGAAAAATTAGGAACTGGGTGGAAAATTGTATAATAACTAAAAAACTGCTGAATCTTCACATGACAAATTTACAAATCACAAAATTAGTACGAGTCCAACGATTAGTAAAACTGACGGGATCTGGAATTAAGTGAGCATAGTCCTCCTCGTTGTACTCATCATCGTCCTCGTCACTATTCTTCACATCTTCGGATGGAAGATAAACTCTCGGGAAGTGACCACCGGCAGTGGAGAAGTCGACGTCTGGCTCGAAGGCCATTACATCTTCCGATGTGTGCGGGACTCGCCTCTTATGCCGGGCACGAACTCGTTCTGCCATAGCTGAAGAAGACGCGGCGTCATAATGAAAAAGTTTGAAATCGAACAGACGGCACAACACTGACCCAGATGCTCTTTTTCGGAGTCAATATCGATGAAAGTGAAACTCATGAATAATAGAAGGCAAGAAGTAATTGCAGACTCGTATTGTTTCGTGTCGGGACTAAATAGCGCAACGTTTTTCGTAAAGACGAATAGACGATCGAGTGAAATGTAGGTTATTTAGCAAAAAGGATAGGCAATATACTAGGGAACAGAACTAGACGGGAACTAGGCGACACGGAGAAAAGGTTTTGTAGTCATTTTGTAGGCAAACAAACGAAAAATCAATTGGTTCTATTCAATTTTCGAAAAAATGGCTCCAGGTGCAGTAAACAAATAGTGAAAAATCCGACACGTTGCAAAAAAAGAAAAAAAATGGTGTCGATTTACGATAAACAAAGGGCGAGCGTAAAAGCGGAGTGTCGTAGCGGAGAGAAAGAGTGCACAAGCTGGAGGAATATTCAGGAAACAAGCCCGTGGCTGACCAAAAATTGGATATAAACCACAGAAAAATGTTAGAGAAAGGTGTGAGACAGCGCCTGATGATGACAAATAGCAGCGGACACGAGAAAGAACCCAGATAGGTGACAAAGAACCGGAAGCTTTTTGAACATTACAGTAACCAAGCGGATGACGTGTAGCGCCGAGGATTTAGAGGAATTCGCAGTCTCCCACGATGGAAATTTGATAAGAATATGAGAATTTCGTTTCGTCGCAATGATTTCAATCCGAAAGAGAGATTGTGAACTTTGATATGAAGGTGTATCAACAGAAAGCAAAAGACACGGAAGGGTTAGTATTTGTTATCAGTGATGATTTTCAAAGAGATCAAAACGAAGGAAAACAGAGAGAAAGAGAGAACCTTTTCCTTCTTCTTCTTGTTCTTTTTTTCTTCTTGAAGTGAGACGATTGTGCATTGAGAGGGATGCGGCTGGACGGTCGAGTCGAAGTCGACCGATTCGCTCAGATCGAACGGCCCGACGGTGGCGGTCATCTCGACGAAACAGGTAGGGCAGCGACTCTTCGTTCCGTCTTCTTTGTCTTCGTCCGTCCCGCTGGCATTCAGGGGCGGTGCCAACTGACAAAGTACCAGTGGAGGGAGATGATCAGTCAGAATCAGGAGACAAGCCAATTAAAAGAACTACTGCAGTAGAGAGAGAGAGAAACACTTGGAGATCTTGAACTTCTGAGAAGTCGATGGACACCGAATAGCTGTCGATCAATAGCAGCAAAGTGATAAGTGATAAGCGGCGGGAATGGGGGGGGGGCAGTCGGTTGATCACCGACGAATATCTGATAGCCATTCCGATTCCAATTCGCCCGTCTCGAATGTATTTTTGGAGTCAGTGTCGCCCGGCCGACCTACCGTTCGGAGACCGTCTCATGATCCTTCTCCGGCTGTTTTTTGTTTTTTGTCGCCTTTCCTGCCCTTCAAAGCATTCTTCGAAGTATTCTTCTCCTTCTTCTCCTTCTTCTTTTTCTTCTTCTTCTTCAATAACACTGAGAGACAAAAGAAAAAAGACAGAAGAGAAAGAACGCAGGGTGCGGTTTTCGTATTGTCTTTCTTCTCCTTCTCATCTCAATTTACGAGGTTCAAGCTGCCCATTTGGTCTTTGAAAGAATGAGAAAAAGACGTTTTTTGTGTGGAAAATGAGGTATTGGCCAAAGGTTGGCAGCAGCAGAAATGCAAGAGGAATGTTGTCATTATCCGCCTTCCGAGACGGCAACAATCTCCAATTAGTCATGCCAGTTCGCGGAATTCGACCGAGATTCGAGGAGATTCCGATGAACCGTGCAGCAGGCTGCTAACAATTACCTTTCTAGCCTACCAACTTGTTCGGAAACTAATTTCTTCCAAAAATGAATGTCTCGTCTGATTGTGACCACAGATTGATACCCCTTTCGATGTTAAAACCTTATGACGAAAAAAGTGACCTTAGAGGTCGTTTGACAAGTGACACTCGAGAGGAAGTTGTTAGAATTATACTTTCTCAAAGTTCATCTTTCAATATTTTAATGCTGTGGGCCAGAAGGATAAAATGGTGTTTCGTGTGGAATCAAATTAGTGGTGGTGGTATTTAGGAAACAGCCCCGAAACAGCTCAAACGTGCTATTGTGATATCTACTGATCAGAAAAAACATGAATGTGCAATGTTTAATGATGTATTCAGTAGCAACAGAGCCGAACTAGATTCAGCCTCCTTCCAATGATGTTTCTAATTGTTGCAACCATACCTAATTCCTCCCGAAACACGAATTCATCGTGTCTAGCTGGTTGCCTTTCGGACCGCAAACATTGATAACACAGTTGAAAACAGACAAAGAAGAGCAGCAGACCGGGTGGGAGGAAGAGCAGTGGACACAACGGAAACAAGAAACAGAGCGATAGAAATGGAAGGAAGTGCTGGTGCAAAGATCAGAATGATCACAGTGAAGGAGGCTCACGAACAGTATTCAGGTGCTAGTCGCTTAGAAGGGAGAGCTGTAACCAAGGAGACGACGCGGATTGCTCACCTGGACTCCATCTCGAGTGCTTTTGCGACTTGCGGCGACTAGCAACGGGCCGTCGCAGTGCAGCACGTTCATCGGTTCGTCCATTTTGATTCCCGCCAGTTTCTTCTTTTTCCGTGATTTCTCTTGCTTCACAACTTCTTCGAAGACGTCGTCGACTCTGGTGAGGTTGTCTCGGCCACTCACAACTCTTTATCACATATCATTTCCCTCGCTCTTCGGTGTGTGTCTCGCGTCTCAACATGATAATACGGGACTCGATTTTAAGAGAGAAATAGAAGTGTAACGGTTAGCTGACGGAAGTGTTTTGACTCGATCGTTCAACTTTTTCTCTATTTTTGATATGTTATCAATTTGAATACGCTGAGTACGATCCACTAGGTCGCTATCTGCGCAACTTTTTTGTTTATTTTATATGATTTTTCAAAGTTCGGACCCTGGATCTCAATTTTTCGCATTTTTTAACACAGTAGATCAACAGGGTCGAGGGGTCGACAGCGCGTGACCTCCCACTCTCTTGTGACTGCCATTTGATCGCCTTGGAAACCGACCAGAAATGGGGCAGTGGGAAGCGGCGCGGGTGGTAAACTGAAGGTCAGGGTTCGATTTCTTTTTCTGGTTTTTCTTTTTTGCTTTTTTCGGTTGCCCCGGACTTGTAAAAATTTTCAAAAATTTCGAAAAAAAATTTTTTTTTGAAATTTTTTTTTTTTCGAGGAATTCAAACACTACCATCTTCCCAACGTTCGGAAATTTGGTTTTGAAGGCTTTTTGACTAAAAGCTATAGGGCACCATTTCTAAAACTTAAAAAAATAATTTTCATGGTAAACGTGCACAGATTTTAGTTTTTGCACATCTTTTCCCTAAAAATTTCTGAAATTACCTGTCAGAAATTAATTGACGCATCATTTCAATCCAATGCAGTCAAAAAGCCTTCAAAACCAAATTTCCGAACGTTGGGAAGATGGTAGTGTTTGAATTCCTCGAAAAAAAAAAAATTTCAAAAAAAAATTTTTTTTCGAAATTTTTGAAAATTTTTACAAGTCCGGGGCAACCGAAAAAAGCAAAAAAGAAAAACCAGAAAAAGAAATCGAACCCTGACCTTCAGTTTACCACCCGCGCCGCTTCCCACTGCCCCATTTCTGGTCGGTTTCCAAGGCGATCAAATGGCAGTCACAAGAGAGTGGGAGGTCACGCGCTGTCGACCCCTCGACCCTGTTGATCTACTGTGTTAAAAAATGCAAAAAATTGAGATCCAGGGTCCGAACTTTGAAAAATCATATAAAATAAACAAAAAAGTTGCGCAGATAGCGACCTAGTGGATCGTACTCAGCGTATTCAAATTGATAACATATCAAAAATAGAGAAAAAGTTGAACGATCGAGTCAAAACACTTCCCTTGTGAGGGCAACGGGAAGGAGAGGTTTTTGTTTCGATTAATCAATGACACGACGAGATATTTGATGGGAAAGGGGAAATGATAAGGGGGAAGGGGGAGATGAAGCTTGATTTATTGCCGAGACGGGGAGACAGTATCAACAAGTTTCATTTGCATTTTGATTAGTGCGAGAGGAGAGAAATTCTTCATGTTGACTGGGACAGAAGGGGGAGGGGAGGATCGATTACTTTTGCGGAATTAGGAAGATCGAGTCGAGTAATCAGAAAAAGGAGGAAATGGAAGCAATGAACACGGTTTTGGCTACAATTTCTTTTCAGAGGGGGGACCTGAGAAGCGCAGCTTTCTGATAAAAGCGCAGCTTTCTGATAACCTTTTCCACTGATCTGCGAGAAGTCGTCACAGTTTGATAAAGATATAATTATTGGAAATGGAGCTCGGATAGATATGAAAGCATGATCAAGTGCAGATCGCTTCCATCTACTGAACCTGCTGAACATCTTCTCTATCTACAGTGTAGCACCGGTGGAAATATCAAAGTTTCCTCGCACTAGAGTGGAAAATATTCTTACTCTCTGGTTTTTTGCAAGTGACCGGAAAGTGGTCTGTCACCCCCAGGACACAGGGCACACTTGGGTCTTCTTTTTAAATAATCCGGAACCTGTGCCCTTTACCAAAAAATGATGACAAACGAGATGATGGAATGGGGGGAAGGGGAGACGGTTTAACTCTAATCCAGGAAACACCGAACCAATTGTTGCGAGGGCAACTGGACGCAGTTTTTTATGACGGAGAAGAAGGTGATGACGGCTACAAAAATCACAAGAATATCGAGAATTCGAAACGCGAGAGCGCGAAAAAAGGAGTGAGCGACAAGAGATTATAATCATTTTGAAGACGGAGACGCCCCGAAATAGTACACAGTGGGACAGGGAGAAGACGGAGAAGAAGGTAGTGTGATACGGCATCATCTTCTAAGTCGAAACATATCTCGGTTTTTCTTTTTTTGCGGTGAGACTAAACACAGACAGGATCCTTGGCAGTGGAACGGTATCCGATTCGATGGCATTGAGTGCGAATTAGAATCGGAAGAAGAGGAAGGAGAAGAGGAAGAAGATGCGAGTGTCTGCCTCCAGATTCTGGCACGATGCCATCAACTTTTATATTTTTTCCGATTTGTCATCTCAAATTACTTCCAGACCTCTGCTCCTCTCGTCATACACACTCTCCATTACAGTAATCCCATTAGCAACTAGCCCCCTCCCCCCCAGTGTCCTCTTCTTCTCCCCCAAAAGTTATCTGATCATCGTTCCAAGTTATTCCCCTTCCCTACCTCGTCCACCAGTACCGTCTTCTTCACTTTCTTCTCCTCAACTGTTTCAGCAGCCGACGCACGTTCCTTCATCTCGATCTTCTCGAATCCTTTGCCGTCTTCCAGATCGCCGAGGTCGTCGTCATCCCGTTCGTTGTTCTGCAAATCGTTTTCGTTTTGTTTTGTTTCTTTCCGTTTCGGCCGTCCCGGAAAAAGGAACCAGTCCGTCTCAAACAAAAGATGTGACGTGGCGAGGGAATATCATGTGAACCTTGTGTACTTTGATTGGAAGTGACGGGTGAGACTTGTTTCGTATCACATCGCAAAGTGCCAAATGACAAAGGGACAGGTGTTAAAAGATACTTTTTTATAAATTGAAACTTTGGTTATGGAAATTAAATGAAAGTTCACAATAATCTAGGTTGTCTCCAAAGCGTCTACCCTAATAGTATCTTCTCCCTTTATCAGTTCAACAAGAAGAGATCGACTGATAATGTCACAAACGTATGAAAACAACTGACCTGACTCGAGCAATCAGATATTTTGTTGGGCATCGTGCTGATAAGTGATAGCTGCTGATGGCGGCGGTGATGGTCAGTTCGGCACAGAATGAGCCGTCCGTCGTCGAGTTGCGCGCCCTTTGGACAAACTGTGGACACAACGGCTCATCGGCTCCAAATTGAGACGGAGAGCGCGCTAATTCGAACCGACTAGCCCCACTGGTCATCAGCGGACTTTTCGATGCAGAAATCGACGACTCCGCTCCCGCGGCAAACATTGTTTTTTCTCATTTGATGCGGCGCCCTTCTGTTCCGGGAGAAAATGAAAACGACAAGGAAACTGGATAGCGAAACGGCACAATCTTTATTAGAGCGATGATCGAATCAATCAAGTTATTAAGAATTCATTCAGAGAACTTATTAGGTATGTACAATGGCACCTGTAGTCGAGGATTACGAGAGAGAGAAACAATTGAAACAAAGGTCCTATTGACGATGCAGCAATTTCTTCGCTCTGCGAACCTTTTTCTTCATCTTCTTCGGCTTCACAGCCACAATCTCGACGTTTCTGTCAGCGGAATCTGAAACAAGATCTGGTTAGTGGACTTCAGATATCAGCGTTACCTGTGTTATCGTTTCCAGCAGATGTGCATCCGTTCTCAAAGTACAAGTCCTTCTGGAAATCGTCATACTTGAAGTCGTCGGGACTCGACAGGGAATCCTCTGTGAGAAGTCGGCACTTTCCGGTGATTGGATTGAAAGTGGCGGAGCGGCAAGTGTATCTTGTCGACAATACGCAGAGCTCGACGCACAATTGCATTCCATCGTATCCACGTGGCAGACCGTCGAACTCCTCAACTGCTTCAATTCTGACTGAATAGTCGCGGAAAGCGACAAAGTTGGAGCAGCCATCGAAGACAGAGAAAGTGCGCGGGTAGCAGAACTTGGTGGATGTACTGGCGGTGAAGTCGCCGGCTCCTGGTGCCTGGAGAGAGACTCCGTCGGACTTGGAGCTCAGATGACAAGTGTGGGTCTTCTCGAAATAGGTGAAGGAGCGGCAGTTCCTCTGCTGGCAGATCTTCTGACACTCTTTTCTCGAAGGAACATTCGAATCGACACTCTCATCTGCAGTTTCATCAGCCTGTTCACTGTTTTCGAATGCAATCCACACGTCGACGTCATCCGGGCGACATTCCGTGGCAATGATCTCCTCGTTGACAGAAGTATCTTCGGACTCATTCACTTCATCGAGGAATGATTTGGCTTTCTGAATGTAGGAAGTAGAGGAGATTGTGACTTGTTTCAAAACAGGTCTTCTTCCAGCCGAAGTTGGCTTTCTTCTCAACTCGGACTGTTTTCTGAATGCAGCTTCCTCATCGAACTTGATAATCTTGGCTCCGTATCTCAAGTTGTTCTTCAGTTTCTGTCTCTCCTCTTCAACATCTTCGTCTGCTTCTTTCTCTCCTCCCATCAATACTTCATACTTCTCCTTATTCTCCGTCTTCAGATCCTCCAACTTCTCATCGATTGACTTCTTTCCAGATGGTTTCGCATCCATTTTCTCCATGGAATCCATCCATCTCTGCTCGCTGGATGTCTTGTCTCTGTATACTCCATTGTTGTCTACTTGAGCGTCTCCATCGCTGAATGATCCCGTGAATTGCGTCGGTTCCATCACGGATTTCAGTTCCTTGTCCAGATCAGCTTCATCAATATCTGGAATGGTCTCCGGCGCATTGATTGTTGTTGTGTCAATCATATCTTCATCATTCTTCATCGGCTGAGTTGCAGACTCGAAAGTGACAACTTCTGGAATCACTGGAACTTCGGAAGTCTCGACAGGAATAGGCTGAGTAGCTGGTTGTTCAGTTGGCGTTTCTGGCATCATTGGTACTTCTGGAGCCTCCATGGGCGGCTGTGGAATCGCCAGCTCTTGAACATCGTTGTTCCCATTGAAAGAAGAAGTGAGAAGAACTGGAGGAGCATCTGGTGGAGAGACACTTGGATCCGCTGCACCTTCCGCGTTCTCTTCTGCAAAATGTTCCCGTAAATCTCTCATTTTGCATAGCTTGATGAAATTTGCGGAATTTGAACTGTGTCATGAACTCTGTTATCCACTCCATTATCATACTTTCTCTGTCTCTCTTTTCGCGAAGAAACTCTTTGTGAAGTTCTTATCTCCGTCGAGATTGGATAAATAACGAGAGAAAGAGAAGGAAACAAGCCGTTCTTCTGTCAGTTTGTATACCGACGATAAATCAAAAAACCCACGCAGGCAAGATTTGGAAACGACGCGAAGGTAGGTCATTTTGGCGGATATCACTGCCTGATCAACGCCTTCGTCCGAGAAATAGTGGCAGATGTGCTGGACGGTATCGTAGACAACCGAACGGCAACGAGACTGGAAAAGGAAGGAAATCAGGAAGACTTGAGAGGGCAGGCGATACCGCGGATTGAGCACAGAAGAGCAGACACATGTCCTCGGTGCGCATCCTCCATTCACTGTGATACGGTCGGAGATTGACGAGACGATGATTGGCATATCTCTCGAAACAAGGTCGCAGTACTGGAATATTCTTACTAATTAGGGTCAAACAGAGTCAGATGATGATACCTCTCGTGTCCGCAGCACAAGAGTCAAAAAGGACTAGGACGACCAAGAGGAGAAGGCACCTCATTGCTGAGGAGCACTCGTTCTGAAATGGAGACATGAACAAGAAACAAAGAGGAATAAAATGAAAAAGTGAGGAATTGATGATTTGTGGAATGAAGTAGAAGAAGGAGAAGAAGAAGAAGGGGGCATAAGAAGAAACAAAATGCGATTTGTAGGAAAGCCACCTTGTCCCCGTCCGAGAAGACACAAAGAAGCTGTCTCCTCCTCGACCGTCGCACTCTTCCCTTCGCTGACCTACATCGCCGGCTAGCTCGTGTTTAGCTGATAATCGAAAACGAAAACGGGAGGAAGAGAAGGAGAAGAAGGGGCGGGGCGACTGAAAGCGAGATCCACCATCAATCACCAAGTGCAACTTTCGATTTCGATCCATTCTTTTCGCTTCTCGCACCTGCGGCGACGGCGGAAGATGAAGAGAGAATCATTTCTTTTTGGAGAAATTCTCGGGAAAGATATGTGATAACATGTTTTGATATTTATTGAGAAAAGCGAAGCTATGTAGCATATAAAGCGAAAGCATTTAGGCAAGAGTCTTTGGTCTCGAAGCGATGTATTCCTTCAGCTTCGGGTAGTTCATCACTTTCTCGCGCCAGGCTTGGATCTGAAAACAGCAAATTAAAAACAGAAAATGAGCTGAAGATTACTCACCAATGGATAGTTATCAATGTATTCTGGCCACCAGTTGAGCAAAGTTGTCATGTTATCAATAATGATAAGATCCGCATAAGTAAGTCCTCCATCGACCAGGAACCCGGACTTGCTCTTCTCCAACTGCTTCACCACAATCGGCAAGAACTTGTTCATCGCAGGAACAAGCACCTTCTCCTTCTGCTCGTCTCCGTTCAAAGAAGTGAATCCGAGCATTGTGTAGAAGTAGTCGTGGATCTCGGCATAAAAGTCTTTGAACTGGTCGGCGAACGCGTCGACCAACGCCTCCTCCTCCGCATTTTTTCCCGCAAATCCTATTAGACATGTGGTTTTAAGAAGTGACTTAACTTAATTAACTTACCAAACTTGCGAGCGAGATATCTGGCGATGGCCATCGACTGCGGGATCTCGAATCCGTCGACAGTCAGCACAGGGACTTGCTTGAATGGATACGACTCCTTTCTTACCAGGAACACATCCTTCGAGACTGTCTCATTCTCGAATTCAACTTCCGCCAAATGGAACAATTGACGGGAGACATCAGCTAGACCACGACTAACAAAATAGGTGAGTTTGTAGTGAACCATAATGCGATAAGAGACGAGGGAAAGGTGCGTGCAACGTGCCGAATGGCTGCTATTTATACGCTCGGAATTGATCAATGCCATGATAAAACGTCACGAACAAATAGAATCGCAGCCAGACCAGACAACCATTTGTTTCTTTTGTCAGCAGAGTAAGTGAACTGTGAAGTTTTCTTTTATCGACACGTTGTTCACTACGTCATTTCGTGATTTACTTTTTGATTTCAAAAATTTATGACAAAAATCAGGTTCGGCTGGTAGCAATGAACGGACATTTGGCCGCTGGATGGGTAAACATTCAAGAAAAAGAACATGTTTTCAGTGTTAACTTTGCGCTTTTCCATCTACAGCTAATGTGTCGTTCTGCTAATGAGTCAACTTGTGAAGTTCCTTTTGAATTCGAGAAATCACAAATCAGTTTCCCAAAGAAATTGTTCCTCCATCGTGACTCGTTCGCTCACTTCCTATTTGCTCATCCGCTTATTACCTCGTTTTCACCTACTGACCACTATAAAAACAGCACAATGACCGGTGGCCTTTGCTCGAAATGCTGTTCTATCAACTGCTCCTTTCGTTTTTCCTGATGATTCTTTGTTCTGCTACATACGATTGGAGAGACGGACAACTTCCTCTGGAGAGGTTACACGTGGTGCAGAGCGGAGGAGCAGTGAAGAACTCGGAGACAAAGGTGAGAAACAGTCGAAAAAACAGCAGATGTTCATTGAGAATTTGAATTTGCAGACGGATCACCATGTTCCAACGAGTGCCAACTTCCCCCGACAGAACTTCTATCACTACCGTACCAAGTAGACGCGTGACTTCTTGGTCTTGAAGCCTAATTTCAGTTTTCGCCCGTCAATTTTCTTCTGATACAAGTCCCCAATTACCTCTAAAAAATAAAACTTCTGTCCAGACAAATTGTCATCTAGATCTGTTGTTCCTCGAATTGTTTTCTTCTCACAAGATCCCCAACATTTCAGTTTTTTTCCTTCTTCTGAATCATCGAAACAAAGGACAAAATACGGAAAACAGGTGGAATGGTCAGGATTACAAACGGGTCTTTGGTGCTAAATATCTGAAATCAGTTTGGTCGTGTCACTCACTAAACACGTACGTCTAATACCGGCCGAGTCGGTGGACAGAATGAGAAAATGGGATTAATTTGATTTCCATGAGAAAGAACATGACTGACTGACTTCTACCTGCTGCTTGCCCTGCTCTTGATTGCATTTGTTGAAAATAGGAAAACATCGGAATCGTTTCGCTGGAAATACCTGAGATTCTTGATGTTGTGCATGCATCGGGATCCTCACCCGGACAGGTGCAATCGTGCCTACCGTATCCTTCTCTTCCGATTCCACCTGTTACCATGAATAACCGTTGTTGAAGTGTGACAGCTGAAATCCGAATCCGCTTGCTTCCTCGAGACAACCTCCGACACTCATTTTTGCCGTTTTCGCATTTTTTGACTTCTAATTGACGAAAAACAACTCTCCGCTTCCTAATTGCAGTCGAATCCATTCTGAAGTTCAACTTTTCGATCTGAAACTCGAGCGACCGTCGCGGTAAGACAATGATTGCGACACGTGGCGGGCTGATTTGCCTTCTGCTGCTCGCCACGTTTCTGAGTCCTGCGAATACGAAGATCAGCGAAGAGGACAGCATCATCTACGATGATTACACTCCAGGTTAGTTTCATTGAGGGGGAGCGACGATTTCAAGAAATGTTCATAATGCCTCGGACTCCGGAATTTGAAAAAGTTGGTAGTGTTTTTGAAATGAGCAGGGTGTCACAAAGGCATAACACAACTTTTGCCTAATGAGCCGCCCGTAACCACGTAACCAACTCTCCACGGGGTGCTCACCGGCCTTCTGACTCGTTAGTGCACTACGCATTTCTACATTTCATTCCTTCACTCATTCGCTCAACACCCAATCTTCAAGAGATCTTCATGCTCCTCGACATTTCTCTACTTCTTCTTCTCCTTCCCACGGATTTTCAGAATTCAGAAAACCTTTGGGGCGTTAATACCCGAGCCCAACACGGCATTCTCCTTCTCTCCATTTCTCTCTTAATTACATCTTCGGAGAAACCGAAAACAACTCGACTGAAAAGTCGCCTGGCTGCTTAGCAACTCGCCGATTTCTCTGTCACCGCTCAACTAATGTTTGATCTTTGTGACTGGATAACTCTTCAAGTTTTCATCAATTGCCGTGATTACCCTCTTCAACCTCGAGCAGGGCAAACGCATTCACTTGCATTTCCACTTTTCATTCGATATTTTGCGGTCATGGGAGAGGAGCAGTTCCGTTTTTTCAATTCGTTCCTTGCTTCTCGGCTTCTGTTCTTTTCCTACTTAGAACTCGATCGATTTTAATATCTTCTCAATTCAAACTTGTTTCTTTGAGCAACCATCCGGCAACTCGGATGGACCTGCCGGTGAGGTCGGAAGGCCCGTTGGTCATCTCTGATGGAGTCGTTTCTGACGGAGTCGTATCCGATGGGTTCATCGAGTCGACAACAGTCCTCACGACAATCCTTTCTACCGTCATCTCGACATTGTCTTCGACCGAACATCCATCTTCATCTACTCGCTTTCCGCCTCCGAAGAACTGGACTCCGCCGAACACGACCATCAGGCCAAGTTGGTTTTCTGTAGATCTAAAGTTAGCGGGGATTGGCTGACGCATTTGGTTTCCATTCCATTCGTCTTTGCTCAATTTTCAATTAAAAGAAACTAAACTTGATTCAAAGCACCTGTTGCCATATCACGAGTATCGGTGGTATACGGTATCCATCCGCCAGGTGGAATGTTTGTCTCAAAAAACCAAAAGTCTTTCTCCATCTCTCTTTCTGACACAACCCCCAATTTGGCAAGAAGAAGGCTGTGCCGAGTCTCTTCTTGCCTCGCTTCGAAATCTCATTTGCGCCGAGTCGCTGCTTCTCGACGGCTACGGTAGGCTTCCTCTTCTTCTTGTTGCTTCAAGACGACGAGTCCTGATCGACTAAATAGCAGGTTAGGTTGTTTGCCTCGCGAGAGCCCGCGGCACTGCCCAAACTCACGCCTTCATTCTTGCCAATTCGATTCGATTGGATTCGAACTCGAACTGACTGATTGCCAGTGTGTAAGAGAGCGTGTCCGCCGAGTGCACAAGACTTCTCCAATTGATAGCCGCCCTCGGTTTCTCCCCGCATTGCCATCTCATTTATCCGCGAACAACTGACACGTCCAGGCCGAGTATCACTGGTCTCAGGGTCCAGAACTTTGAATCTTTTAATAAATGCGACCACGTTGCATTGTTTCCCCTCGGTACCTAGCATGATATGGACAAGTTAGTCGCGTCGTGGACCACTGAAACCTATTTGAATGGTTTGAATATTATAAGTCAGTATTTGAGTTGGCAAAAAGGTAGTGAAGGTGAGCATTTTGAGAGTACCTCTTGTCAGCTTTTCAGTGTCAATATCTCAATTTCAGGCATGGGCAACGCTGCGTCGGCCAAGCAGGTCGCAGACCAAGTGGCCTATGGAATCATCTCATGCATCACTGTCGGAGTGCTGATCGTCATGCTGTACATGTCGCTTTTCGGGCAACGGATCCGAGCAACTGCCGTTCGCTGGCACGTGTTCAATTGCAGCTTATGGGGTATATTGCATCTGGTAAGTCGTTCAGTATGCTTCCAGTTCCCGTGTCCTTTTTCCAGATCTCTTATGCATCATTCGCCGACAAAGCTCCCTGGCCGAACTACATCACCAATCAGGCGTGGAGAGACACTGCCAAACAAGTCGAGTGCTTCACCCGATCTGTCTTCCCGGCTGGAATGGTCTTCGTGTATCTGGAACAAATTGTGCTGACAATTGCTCCCCGACTCGCCAATTCCATCCTCTTCAACGGCATCTTCTTCATTCTCCTCATTCCGTTCCTCAATGGTCTCATGATCTTCCTGTACTTTGCCCACGTGAGTCATCCGTCTTTCTAGCCACTAACCCATTTTCTGCTGTCTTTCAGTTCATGGACGTTGTTTGGTGGTACGAGCCGATCGACCTCTTCAACCTGGTCACTTATCTGCTCTTCGTCGTCTTCACCACCATCTACTTCCTCTTCTGTCTCTTCGGAACCTGTCTCTGCTGCTGCACCATGACGTCAAAGAAACCAAGCTCGGTAGGGAATAGAGCAAAGTACATGACAATTATGTTCAGTTTTCAGCGCACCACCTCGACATTCGCTGACATGTGGCTCCTGTTCCCGTACGGTATGATCCCTTCCATCATGTATGGCCCATCGTTCGGAATGACTTCTGTCGCCTTCGCAATGAAGTATCTGCTCACTTGGGTTCTGGAAAGCGGTCTCCTAACTGGTGGCAGCAGTGGTGGTACTGGAGGAGGGACTGGAGGCACCGGAGGCAGTGGAGGCGGCAGCCTGATCGACATGAACTTCCTGATGCAAGTGGCCACCAACGCCATCCTCGCCATGCCCTGGTTCGTCCTGCTCTTCCCACTCGTCCAATCGGTTCTCGCTCTCGTCTGCCTCCGCATGTTCCGTGAGCAGGTGAGTGAAATGCCAAAGTTTGGCATTCAGCGAGGCAGAAAATGAAGGGGTGAAACCATGTGAAGTTGATTATAGATTTGCCGGGTTTCTATGGTGAAACAGATGTTATTAGAGAAAAGAAAAATGTCGGTTTTGGTTGAGAGGAAAACATAGGTGACGTGAAGTGAAATAAAGTTAGGCAGAGAAGGTTTTCAAGAGCAAAAAGGAAATAGAGAAACACGGGATCTTACGGCTGAGTCATCAATTCGTGACTTTCAGTTCTTCTTCATGATCTCCTGCGGCCGAATCTTCGATGGCAAGCGTGCAAAGATCGGAATGTCGAAAGGAGACGACTGGAACACCTCGTCCGTCGGCATGCCGCCCATCTATCCGAGTGTTACTCCCGAAAAGCAAGAGGCCTGATTTGGATTGATGGTTGCCGTGTCCCCCTTTTCCCCGTTTCCGTTCTCTCATTCGTTCCGTCCATGTCCATTCCCCACACATCTCGCCCCGCATTCTGTGATGATCTCACCCAGTTTGGTCAGACGAATAAATGCATTCTGTTAAAATAACACGAGAGTTCTGCTTACTACCTTTCTTCCAATAATATTTGCACACTCAGCTTGGCGAGGGTCTCGAGGTGATAAGTCGGTCGGTCGGAACATAAATAAACAAAAACTACTTCTTGTTGTCAAAAACAGAAAACTGGACAGCCTCTGCTTCTTGAGGAAAACAGTACAGTGTCCGGTTGCATGGTACCGACTTGTACGGCATCACCGATAGTGTGCACTCTTTCCTCACTCCGCCATTCTGACCTACTTTTCCTGTCTTTCATTCTGTTTTTGAATTCAATCAACTCGTAATTTTGCCAGGTGTGCTGCTGGATACCGGATCAGAATGGAACCTAATGTCGGCGATGAGGCGATGATGGAACTAGTGGCAGGAGTGGAGAAGTGAGTAAAAAGAGACACCTGCAACCGGGGCAGATGGTTGTTCGCACTCCGACACTCATCATTAGTTTTTGTAGCGGCGGCGATGGGTTTTGGCGCCAAGAGAACATTGACGAAATACTGGAGGATTTGCATAGATGGCAGCTGGCAGATATGGAGGCAGATGGCTTCAGGGTTCGAGAAGACGTCGACGAGGAGGAGGAGGAGGAAGAGGAGGAAGAGGAGGAAGAGGAAGAGAAAGAAGACGTCGAATGGGTCAGCCCACTTTTCAAAGGGTTCTCTCAGCCATCCAGTAAGTGTGTCTCCGATGATGCATATCCGCACGCTCAGCTCGTTCGAGTTTGTCTCCATCGAAACGCGCGGCATCTCCAGACATCGAGGTACGCCAAACGGGTCTTCTCTGTGTTGTTCGCTTCTTCTTCTTCCTCTTATTCTTATTCTTATTCTTCTGATGTCCGGGTAGATAGAAGAATGACAATAAGCACGAGTAATAACTTGTCAGACGACAGTTTCCCTCTTCCTCCTCATCCAGCTAAATTTGAGAAAACGTCTATCTAGGCTGCAGTTGATGGATGAATTCACAGGTCAGCACTTTACGGAACAATTGAGAATTGCACCTTTGAATGGGGAAAAGAGTTGTTGACATTGTTTTGCTTTCCCTGTTTTCCTGTGGATCTTCGAGATGTTTGCTCTGCATTACTAACCAACATCAGAGAAAAAAAACCAGACAAATCTGTGGAAAGTACGCTTTTCTTGTCAGACCAGCGAACTAGCGGAGCAATGTTCCGATTTCTTCAAATTTTCATAACTTATGGAGACGAGATGTTTTCCTTAAATCGTTTACCTATCCAGAAGCTTTGGCCATGAAATTAGTATAGACGAGGGTCATATTGACCTGAAAACCAACGGGAATTAGGGGAACTACTAGTAAATAGGCAGTCATCTGATTCAATAGATGACATGGTATACGACTCGCCCTAAAAGTGCATCTGGCTGATCCATTCGAACTCTGAAACGAGACAGCTTCGCGAAGGACACCTGTGCGCGGAGATCTCTTCCCTCATTTGCCCACGTGGCCATTTCAAGGTGACGGCCCGTCATCCATCCTCTTTTCTTCTTTTCTTGTCCTCCCAATCCGTTCCTCGCTTCCTTCTTTCCCAATCCAGTGTTGTTTTAGCCATGTCAGCTGACTGCTGCTATCATCAGCACCTCGCTTCTGAATTTGTCCTCTTCGGTAAGTCGCTGTCTCCTCCGCAAACTTTGTTGACTGTACATCAGCCGATCGAGAGACTGTCTGCCTGTCTGGCTGACAGACAAAACGCAAAAAATAAACAAGAAAACAATCGACGTGTGTTCCTCATTTTAATCGTTAAATAAACCTAACCTAGTCCTCCGTGTTGTTTCTCTCTTCGCGCACTCTCTCTCTCTTCAATCAGCTGATTTTCAATGAAGTTCTTTGGATTGCGAAGGCGTTTCTTGTGGCAGAAAGGCTTAGGATTAGAAGAACCCATGACCAGCTTCTTCTTCGTCTTCTTTTCGCTGTTTTCTTTCCGCTCCACCCCCTGCTAAAGTGTGAATCGAATAGCTCAAACGGTCAATTGGCCTGTGTGTATCACCTGCAGACCCCCTCAACGGTACCAAACTTCGGACACACTTTCACTTCGTTCGCCTGCTGCTTCTTCATTTGTTTCTTCTTCGTCTTCTCTTCTTTCTCCTCCCACAGAACCGACTACCACACCCATATTCTTCGTTTATCACGAGATCAGGCGGCCACAAAGAGAAGAAGAGAACGAGTTCCCTCTCTTCGTGCTGATTACTTTGTCTCTTTTGCCTCTTGATTCGAAACTTTCCTCGATTGATTCCAATGCACTTGGCTTACTCCCCGGTGGTGCCCAAGTACAAAGACGTGCCGAACCGATTGCCGATCGGAGAGAATGAACCATCTGGTTTGCATTGTTTGAGTAGAGACTGCGAGAAACAATAACAATGTTAGACAGAATGCTAACCATCAGAATGTGGAAATCTGACCTAATCAAACTGACACTTCAGGCACTGACTGGTTCGGAGACGATCGAGAGTCGCTGAATGATCTGGCCAAGTACTTCAACAACTCCCATCTCAGCGATGTCAATCTGGTCGTCGGGGAGGAAATGTAAGAGTGTCTTCTGATTTCCTCCGATGCGAACTGATCTCTTTCAGTTTCCCCGCTCATCGACTGATCCTTGCCAAAAGCAGCGAAGTGTTCGACCGAATGCTCAGCCAGCGATGGAACGGAGAGAAGAATGACTTGGAGCTAGTGGAAGAGCCGATGTGCCAGAAGGCGTTCAACTCGTTTCTCCGCTTCTTATACTGCAACCATGTCGTTTTGAATCAGGACAACTGTTTGCCGCTGCTGGTGCTCGCTGACAAATACAATGTGACCACATTGAAAAAGGTGAAATTATGAGAATTTCCAGGTTTCAAATAGTCGATTTTCAGGTGTGTTTGGACTATGCTCAATCTCAAATCATTCCGGTCATCGACACGAAAGAACTGTTTTCCGTTTGGTTCTCGTATGCCACCAAAGCATATCACCCCAGTTTGATTCGCACCTGCATGCAAGCCATTGCCGATGTTTTCAACACTCTTTTGTGCGAGGAATGGGAGAAGAATTGGCAAGGACTCGACAGAGATCAAATGATCGAAATACTCAAATGCAATAATCTACGGTTGGGGAGTGAGTCCGAAATCTGATTCGGTGGGTAACAACATCTGCTTGGAACTTTCAGACGAGTTCAAGCTTTGGGAAGCATTTGTGAAGTGGGTCCAAGCACCGAATCATCCAGAGAGACGGGGAAACACTTCGAGTCCGCTGCTCACTTTGGTTCTTCCTCTCATCCGATTCCCGTACATGTCTCCAGATGAACTGAGTGTTGTGGAGAAGTCAACAATAGCCGAGCAGCATCCGAAACTGTTCCTGCCGTCGCTGATGCTCGCCTACAAGTTCCAGGCACTTCCGATAGCAAGTAGGGTAAACTGCAAGTGAGTAGATCTATTGATACCATAGAGCAGTCGAGATATTCAGAGAGTTCCAAGGAAAACAGTTTCTTCTCCGCAATTACGACGACATTCGCTGGTATAAAAAGCTAAGCATCAGCAAGATGTCATTGACTATGAGACCTTTCGAAAATTGTGAAACGGTAATGATAAGAACTTCTTGTTCCTTGGTACACTATGCCCTGTTTCAGTTCTTGACCAAATCCTCAACTTATCCTGCGACGGAATGGAAGTGGGCCTGGAAACTTTCCGCGCCATTCTACGACAACACACAAACTGATTCTCTCCGAATGTTCTTGATTGCCGAGGAAATTGATCAGCCCAGGTGGACAAGAATTGCCCCAAAACAATTCGAGAACGCATTCTTCTTTTCAGAGCCGTCGAGTATCTGGTTCAAATTGTCGACGATAAAAAGATTATTCACTCGTATTCCGGCAAGAAACTGTTTACCAAAACGCGAAACCAAACCGAGCTAAACATAGAGAAGAAGCTGGAATTCGGCGAGTTGCTCAACGAAGATTCTTCTCTTTTAAACCATGGAGATGTAGTTTTCCACGTCATCATCAAACCAATCGATTGATAATTCCGAAATTCCATTTTTTTATCGGCAGCATACTTACTTTCCCTGTCTTTCCCTACTCTGTAACTTATCCGCTTTTGGTGACAATGAACTCAAAACTTCTCTTGACCTAGATTAGGTTTCTCTGCATCTAGTCCAATAAACTTTCATTCCAAACCGGTCAGCTCTTTGAAAGTTAACGGACAGGGCCTTGTCCATTAGCAATGCAAGTATAAAAGTCGTCAGATTTTGCGTTGACTTTCGAATGAAAGTTCTGATGGGTGAAGCTATTCAGTCAAAGTGAGCTTTTTCTTGTTCCGGCAGCTCGTTTTCTATTGTATTTTCCCTTCACAGATTCAAAATGCAACATGACCTGATGACAGCAAGGCGGTTGGCGTTTTTTGGTTTCCTGCTGGCAGTAGTTACTTCTCTCTGCACTACACTCCTCATTCCGACCGTCTACTATCACATTTCGGTTGGTAAACGAAAGAAAACCAATTGTTGCCAACCGTTTTAACGATTTCTCAGAAGGTCAAGACGCAGTATGAGGACGAGTTCTCGTCTTGTCGACGGGACATTGACCGGATGAGAAGAAGGAGTGTGATGTTCAAATGGGAAGTGGAAGTAGAGGAAGGAAGGAGGGAGAAGAGGCAGATTAAGAAGTTTATGAGCGAGCTGGTAAGCTCTTGCGGGTACTTTCAGTCTTCAAGTTGTGTACAGGATGAATTTCAAAGTGGATACTCATTCAACTCCCCTGTCAACTCGCCCTCTTACCCGTCAAAGTGTTGTCAATGCTCTCAAGGACCTCAAGGACCAAAAGGCGATAAGGGAACTGCTGGAAAAGACGGTTTGCACTATCAATTACACAACAATCATTTTTGTGTATTTCAGGACATGATGGTATTGATGGCAAACCTGGAAAGCCTGGAATGGATTCCATGGAGAGAATGATAAGTGATGGCTACGTTGACTTCTGTTTTGAATGCCCGCCTGGTGCTGCTGGGGAACCGGGACAAGTTGGAGCCAAGGGGCATGTCGGAATACCCGGAGCAATTGGAAGCAGAGGATCTCAAGGAAGAGGAATCAGAGGACCAGGTAAACTAATAAACAACACACAAATTGCATACTGTTTCAGTTGGAACACCTGGAACACGAGGAAAATATGGTGAAGCTGGCGCGCCGGGATTGGACGGCGCTCCAGGAGTTGTTCACACAATGGAAGGACCACCTGGACCGCCTGGAATCGCCGGTGCTGTTGGCAAGCCAGGTCTCCCTGGAGATCCGGGACCTCCGGGATTGAATGGAAGTTCTGGAATCACGGGACCAAGGGGAGATCCTGGAATA
>LR564485.1:3531-58141 GCA_900536345.3 Caenorhabditis sp. 39 LS-2015 | reverse complement strand
CGTCGGCATTGCTGCCCCGAGAAAGACTGAGGGGCATGCTCTTCTCTTCAATGCCAAATCGGAATGGCATCCCAGAAAACAGCATGCCCACAGTGGGCATGCATGCCGTAAGCAAGATTTCGAGAGCATTCCTGCCCTTGGCCTGATTCGGCCGGGCATGCCTGCCTTTGCGATGCTATTTTTTAGCTGAGATTGTGCTCTATTGGACTGGAGACAGTTCAACAGTTGCAAAATTGTAAAAGGACTATACCTGAAAAGTTTCAAAAATCGAGTCGAGTTCACCGTTTTCAAGTGGTCATGAGGGTCTCTTTCCCATATCAAAAAGAAACAAAGCGCGCACAGATTGTCCAAGCTCCCAGCACTTTTGCACGTCTCCGTCCAAATCCGAGGTAAGTGGTCATTCCGTATTCTCGTCTCTTCACGTTTCCCGTCGTTTCACGCCTTCTGTCATCTCGGGTTTTTCCCAGGAAATGGTAGTCGAATAAGTGATGAGTAACACACCCCGAAACCGCCGACTCGGCTCTGTTTTGGGCCCAGCCTTTCACTGATTGTTTCGGACATTCTTCCGCTTCGCTTCTTCGCCCTCCCTCGCGGCTCTTCACAAAAGAATGATTCCGCCCCGAGACTGAGACCAACCCGAAACGGGAGTGGGTCCCTTTGAAAGTTTATCTCTTTCCAGTGTCCTCTGGTCCTTTGGGGGGCAAGAGGGAGGACAAACCGATTCAATTAAATCCAATTTGTGGCCCGTGTAAGTCTCCTTTTGGTCTCGCAGATTCCCAGTTTTTCTATGGCCGATCTGTCAGTCCGGTGTCCGAGAGTCCATGTGCCAGCTGAATTGGTAACCCGAGTACTTATTTTCAGTCGTTCTCCGCCTCCTTTTCACACTTTCACAATTCGACTAAATAGTCAGTCAAAACAACTAATTCCGTCGTTCTGTGAGCGAGCAGCTGAGCCGTCTTCTTGTCGGGAAGGGCGACCGAAGCAGCGGTCGAATTTCCTTTCCAGTTGACACATTCAGGTCGATGTCCTCTGTTTAGTCTGGAAAACAGGGAAGTAGACTTACTGTTCAACCTGCCACATTCATTTTTGATCTACTCCAACTATTCTTGATTGAAATAGATATCAAAACTGTTTTGATTAACTGAGATCACCTGGGAAGATTCGATCGGAATCGCTGCCTCTTCGATTCCGAAAACAGTACTTACATTGTTGTCCGTCAGCAACCATGTCTTCTGGAAAAAAACATGCAGTGCTTTCTGTTGCACCTGCGAGCCTCTCCAGAAATATCGAATTTCACAAAACTCGTCAGTCCGTCGGCTCTGCACACAGGTGATCATCAAGTTGATTGGCCGGCCCTCTCGTCTTGTTTATACTTGTTCGCAGCTCTTTTCTCTCTCTTTCTGTCTCCCCCGTTGTTTTGTTCATACTCATGTTGCCAATGGCAATCCGAACAAAGAAAGAAAGAAAGAAAGAAAGAGAGTGATAACCTCATTCTCACGACTATATACCTAGTAGTAGTCTGACTGATTGAAACTCGGTTATCACGCGATATCCGCCCAACTTCTTACCCATTCGAATGCCATTCTTCCTCTTCTTCGTTTCACCATTTCGACTCGTTTCCTTCTTTGTTTGCTTTTCATTTTCTTCAACGAATGGCAAGCCAAAGCTAAAAAGTGCTGAAATGAGGCGAAAAACCGAAACGAGATTAGCATTCGGGTCAGCTTTCCAGATGGTGTCGACCAGCTGAAAAACTGAAAGCCATCACAAAATATGGTCTGTTTTGGCGGTCGGAAAAGAGCAATTTCTGAAATTAATTTGTCTCTCTTTCTGCTGCTCACCACCCGCTTGTCAGGACTCACCATTCCTAATTTTCGTTCTCTTTCTCTCACTTTCTTCGGGAAGAAAAAGACAACTAGAAGGCGAAGAATTAGGAGGAAAAGTGTTTAGAAGGACGAGAAGAACTCCTCGGCAAGTGAGTCGGAAAGTGCACGATGCTCTTGACAAAGTGCTCGTGTCCCATGCCGGTGTCACTTTCAGCTCTTCTTTGCTCTTCTTCTGACGGCAAGCTGACTTTCTCGAGCCAATTAATCAAATTTATTCACATTCACATATTCGCATACATATCTCCCCGGATTCCTCTCCTTCTTTCCGCTCTTCTCGGTCTTTTTCTTGCCCCATTTCTTTCTTTTTTCGGTGGCGACCGACCCGAGAGACACTGATACATTCTCTATCTCTTTCATCTCTGAAGAAAATGGACGATGGAGGGAAAGTAAATTATACATTTCACTCGTCTCATTATACAGAAGATCCAACGTCTTCTAGATCCATCGTTCCCTTTTCTCAAATTCCCATGAATTCTGAATCCTTGCAACTCCTTCCGCCTACAACATTCTTTGCTCTTCTCGACGAGAAGCCGTGCACCGAAAAATGAGACTTTGTCGTTTGCGGCGGCGAAGACGTCGTGACGGGTCCTCAGCCGGAAATCCGGGTTTTGATCTGGATATCCCCCAAAAGAAAGACAGTGGAAGGACGGCAGAAGTCTACCTGACCCGATGAGTTCCTGGAGAGTTATTGTTCGGTTTTAGGGCTCTTTTAAAAGTTTAGAGCCACTTTGTTCATCGGATCGGCTTAGGCACTTTGGAATCTGCAAAATTTAAAAGCCTGGGTTTTTTTTTCAAGTAACGAGGATTTAAACGAACGCTGCAAATTGTGATGGGCCCACGAGAAAGTAATAACTTTCCAATTAGCCTTGAAACTATCAACTTGTGGCCCCATAAACTTTCTGCAAAAACAGTGTTTTTCCCGTCCTCGTTTCTCAGAATTCCAATCCCGGGAATCGGGCGGCACATAATTCCAGCCGTTACCTTTTATGAATCTTTTCCTTGAAACAAAACCGAAAAAAAAAAACAAAAAAATCTTTCCAGTCTCCAGCTCATTTTTCGCATGTCATTCTTGGCATGTCTCCCCGTTTTCTTCTTTTTTCATTTCCCTTCTATTTATAAAGGAAAGAGGAAAGAAAGGACATGAGGAAAAAAAAAAGAAACTTTGAAAAGCTTGTTCCGGAAAAAAGTCCTCAAACCCGCCCGCAGACGGCATTGATTGTCGTCTTCGGCGGCGGCGGAGTTGGAATAGAATAGTTGTTGCCAGGACACCTCCGTCCGAAGCGATTCGTCACCCCCATCCTTCTTCTCCGACGTCGTCTGTTTCTGCTCCTTCTTCTTCTTCTTCTTCTTCTTGTTATCCACGTCTTCATCTCTTTCTTTCCCTCATCTGAATCCCTTTTCAATCCTCAGTGTCATCCTGGATCGTCTCTGCGGTCAATGTCAATCCGACGACGGAACAACAATGGAACGAGTCCGTCGACGGCATTTGGGTGAGTGTTTCGAGAATTGAATCAAGAAAATAAAAACGGGAAACGGGGGCAATCTGCAAATGAATCGAAACGATGGAAAAACGAATTAGAAGGAGACGGAGATGGAAGGACTGAGCGCATTGAGCACAATTGCGACAAAAAATGAAAGAGCAGAATGGAGAGAGCACAAAGGGCAGCAGGCGGCGCATTCTCATCTCGATCCAATCAGATTTCCCCCTCCAGGCTTTCTGATCCATTTGAAAACGGTGAACTCGATTCGAAATTTCCAAGAGCATATGCGAAATGAGTGGAAGTCATGAGTCTTTGTGCTTTCTCAAGTGTTCTTTGTCATGCAATAATATCAACGTTTCATTTCCCGTTTCCTCGTGGTTTTTCTAGAATCTATGTCTGTGAATGTATGTGGTTTGTTGCATGCCGTAGCTCTAAAATTTGCAAACTATATCTTGTATTTGGTACTTCTGACTTTGCATCATAAGGCGAACGAAAACTCAGATAGTTCTAGGCAGGTTCGAATTGAAGACCCGCTCACCCGGTCGAAATGTCAAAATTATTCAATTTCAATGATCCGGGTTGAAAATATACATGTAGGATCTATGACTCGAGACGTAGGGGTAGCAACATGATCTTCTCATGCAAAATGAGCTTCCTCTAACGCCCACATGGTCCCACAGCGAAAACTGATTTGAAGTGTGAGCCAGACACTAAAACTTCAATCCAAACCGTTTTTCTAGATTTGCATTAGAGCGCGCTTCAATTTTCTGCAAGTACTACAGTAGTGCCCCATCTGCTTTACGATGCCCCGAGCCCCTTCCAGTGTCCCGGAGGTCCACTTCTCCACCCTCAACTCCTTGTCCATTCCATTCCATTCGATTGCCGTTCGTTCCCCTTCAATTGACGCCGCTTCCTTCCCCTCGCCACCACTCGTCACGTCATTTCGTGCATTCCGCTTTCCCCGATGGACACCTCCTTCTTTGGAAAAAGAGAGGTGGCAAAGTGCATTTCCGTGTCTCATGATGAGCGGCAATTAAGCGAAGAGAGGGTGGTATTGCAGTGGCGATCCATCAAATCTTTGAATGATTTGGAAAAGTAGACGGAGAAGAAGTGGAGACAAATATGAATATTTGCATTTGCTTTCCCTTGCTTCAAGATCTGCTCTCACTCTGTCGTCGTCTCCTTTTGCTCCTTCACTCAATCCAACTTCCTATTTCCGGAAGTAGCACTTTTTCCTTTTTACTCCCCCGATCCTCCTCACCCAGATCCATAGATCCCAATGAAACGGCCCTTCTGACCCATCCTTCCCATCCCAATTTGTCTTCTAATCCGGGGTCAGTCCGTCCATGTTTTCCCTTTCCTCTAGATCCAGAAGTCCCTTCGTTACGTTGATCCTCTTCTCATTTTTTACTCATTAGTCACTTCCGCCGTCGCCTCGTTTTCCTCCTGGGCGTTAGTTAGTTATCTAGTTCGTTCGCTGAAAAGTAATGCGATCCGGCCTGCTTTTCCATATTTTCCATTTCGAAAAGCTTCGTAGCTTAGCTTCTAAGAAAGGAACATAAATAAGAACTTCCATAGCAACATCCCATTTCGATTTACTTCTTGAAATAAACATCTTCCCCACTCCCATACATCTTAC
Source organism: Caenorhabditis sp. 39 LS-2015 (assembly GCA_900536345.3). Classification (NCBI taxonomy): domain Eukaryota; kingdom Metazoa; phylum Nematoda; class Chromadorea; order Rhabditida; family Rhabditidae; genus Caenorhabditis; species Caenorhabditis waitukubuli. Next base: position 53,138 of record LR564485.1, on the reverse strand, counting down.
AAGTTAGTACTAGCAAGCCACTGAACCAAAGGAGACGAGCTCCATCTCACTGTAGATTCACTCATGGAAAGGAGGGTTTCTAGGTTGGTTTTTAAAATGTTTAAACTTCGGAGGTTAGTAATTGAGCATAAAAAGCACAGAGCAATTATTTCGTAACGCTCCTACTCGTCTTCTTTATCTACTCCCACAGTCACTCTTTGACCTCTCCACAAAGTCCGATGGCTTCAAAGTGTGAAATTGCGCGGTGCAGCAAGACCAGAAGAGCGTGTAAAGTCAGTGACTGGACTGCCTTCTGAGGTGAGGTCGGTCCAACTGGCTAATTGGCTGACAAAAGACTCCCCGACGCGATAATTACGTACATTAAGCCTGCTCCTGCCCGCCGTGTCACGCTTGATCCGTCCCGTCCGTCCGTCGTCCTCCTCCCTCGCGCCCTTGTCTCCTCCTCCTTCTCCTCCTCCCCTACTTCTTCTTCTTCTTCTTTCCCATCTCCATCTCCAGCGCCTTCCTTGCTTCCTTTCGGCCTGCAATCGAGAGTATGTGACAAAACATATCGAATTACCCGTGAACGATAACCGCGGGGGCCGTCCTCATCCCGTCTCATCCTCACTTTTCCCTATTGCTCTTGCTGCCCGGCCAGCAGCACTTGTTCTCGTTCGCAACACCCGCCACACTTTAGATCTTCCCCCAAAACTCTCTAATCCCAACCGTCTCGGCAGGGTGACCAGGAACCTCGAGGGCCATGTCCATTTCCTGTTTGGGAGTGCCATTCGAGATATTCTTCACATATCCCCTACCAAATTCTTTCCGGATCTCATCGTTTCCGCGCTGTAGCTCTCGGTTCCCAGGTTATTGCTCGGTAGGAAGGAGTTAGTGCTTTGATGTGTGTGTACTTTGCTTGAGAGGCCCCCGCGCTAAAAACTACGATATTGAGCGCTGAAATCCGATGCGATTGTTTGATTTTCACCTGTAGAAAGGTGTTCGAAACGCGTTGTTCTAAAACTAAACTACAGTATTCTTATTGTTAGTGGAGCGCGATTTCCAAATTTCGGAAACCTACATGATTGTCTCCTCGTCGCTTCTCGAGTTTCAAAATTTTTAGAAACCCGAGTCCATCCGAGGTTGCTACACCTGGCGTCTTCTGATTCTCTGATCCTCTAGCACTCTAGAATGTATCGCAGATTCAAATTTGCTAATGTATTCTCATTGGCTCCCCCTCCTCTTTCTTTTCATATTCCATTTGCTTTCTCTGTCTGCAACGGGAAAAAATACGAAAAGCGAAAAGAAACTCATAAAGAGCTCTCCTAGGAGTCTCCATTCCATTGCCTTCCACAGACCGCCCGAGCACCAGTTGCTCTTTTTGCCCCTTTGGTTTGCTCCTTTCCGAATTAGTTTCTCTCGCCTTCTCCCGCAATGTTTTGGATGCTCTCTTCCAGTCGTTCCTCGACTTGCGGGGGTCAATCGAATCGCGCACAACACCAACTAGTTTTGACTTCTCCCCCGACTCCGCTGTCCCTGCGCTAGGCTATCTGACGCGCTTTTTGGCGTATATGTGATCAAATTTTAATGAGCAAGAGGGACCACAAACACCCGACTGGAAGGCGAAGAACAATGGAAGGAAGAAGGGATGGGCTCGGCTGCAGAGAGAGGCTCTCCGGCACGGCGGCGGTGGCGAAAATAAGACTGCCCGCCCATCGGCATCCGCCACTGGGGGCACGCTTTTATGATTGTTATTATCCGGTCTCAACACAACAATTCATCACGCTCCAGATGCTGCCAGTCGGGCCTCCGAAACGAAAAAAACTAACTTCCGAATTTACGATTCGTGTTGTTTGTAATCTCTTCCCCCACTGACACATGCTCTCTTCTCTCCAATCCAATCCTTAATTTCTTTCAGACAGACTGTCATGGACAGTGAGTACCGTATCATTCTCAACGTGGGCGGTGTTCGTCACGAGACCTATAAGCACACACTGAAGAAGATTCCCGCCACAAGGTACGTCTCGTGTTCCGAGTATTTCCTGTTATTCGCTTCATTTAGGCTCTCGCGACTGACGACAAATTTGGCCAATTACGATCCGGTGCTCAACGAGTATTTTTTCGATCGACATCCTGGAGTGTTTGCGCAGATTTTGAATTACTACAGGTAACAGGAATGCTGGAAATAAAATTTAGAATCAAGTTGATTTCAGAACGGGAAAGTTGCATTACCCACTGGATGTTTGTGGTCCGCTGTTCGAAGAAGAGCTCAAATATTGGGGACTGGACTCGAATGAATGTGAACCGTGCTGTTGGATGACTCTGTCAGGCACCAGGGACACTCAGGATGTCCTGAAGACGTTGGATGAATTGGATATCGAAGTGGATCAGACGGAAGGACCGGAACTGTACAAGCGATTCGGATGGGAAGACGACTATCACAATGACAGTCTGAGCGGCTGGCAGAAGTTGAAACCAAGGATCTGGCGGTTATTCGACGAGCCGAGTTCCTCGAGGTCCGCCCAGTTCATCGCAGCCGTCTCCGTCTTCTTCCTGATCACCGCCATCATTGTCTTCTGTCTGAAAACGCATCCGGGCCTTCGGATACCTGAACTAGCCCCATTTGGGAACTTTTCAAGGAATCACAGAAGCACGCCGTCCCGGATACACCCGGCGCAGATCAACATTGATAAACAGAGTTCTAGGCCTCATCCGACTTTTATGGTAAGAAAGGTTCTCCAGGTGATCTTAAAGTTTCAATTTGATTTCAGTACATCGAAACAATATGCAACATGTGGTTCACGATAGAGATTCTGATGCGGTTCGCCTCCTGTCCGTCTCGTGTCGACTACCTACGTGCTCCGGTTAACATCATCGACATCGTCGCCACGCTGACTTTCTACATCGACTTGTTATGCAGCATGTTCGGCGCGACGGCGGATCTCGAGTTCTTCTCGATCATCAGAATCATGAGACTCTTCAAGTTGACACATCACAACTCGGGACTCAAAATATTGATGCACACGTTCCGCGCGTCTGCCAAGGAGTTGATGCTTCTCGTGTTTTTCCTGGTTCTCGGCGTCGTCGTCTTCGCCTCGCTCGTTTACTATGCAGAACGGGTCGAGAGCAACGAGGACAATCAGTTCGTCTCGATTCCCGTCGGATTGTGGTGGGCGGTGAGTTGGAGTGCCCTTTCTATGTCTGAAATGGATGTCTTTTCAGATAGTCACAATGACCACAATCGGCTACGGAGACATCACTCCGCACACCTATTTGGGTCGACTCATCGGTTCGATTTGTGCTCTCGCCGGTGTGCTCACCATTGCGTTGCCCGTTCCGGTGAGTTTTTGTTCATTTCTCGTTTCGTGTCGAGACCCAAAAATTGAAAACAACAAACAAAACAAAAAATAAAGAACGTTGCGGGCTGCAGACGTGCTTTCCCAGCAGTCTAATGCTAATTTGTCTCATAAAAACCAAACAAATTTCATGTTTGTTCTGTATGTTTTTATGTTTTCCCATAAAGGCTTCCTTTCGAATTCAGAGGAGTCGCAAAACAAAAACAGCAAAATGTTTATGTTTAGGTCATCGTTTCCAACTTTTCCATGTTCTACTCGCACACTCAGGCGCGTTCCAAGATGCCGAAGAAGCGAAGAGGCGTGTTGTCGATGGACCAAGTCACGCAGCACGTAAGCAAAGATTCCGAAGATCTGCAAAGGGATTCTGCTCGTTTCAGGTCAAACACGCACCGGTTCGAAACTCGAATGGTCCGTTGCAGCGGAAGAACATGGAGCACACTCCGCTCGTCTCCAACAACAACACACCTCCGCACACTCTCATCTGAATCATTTCGTATCTTCCATTTTCAATTCTAAATTTCTATTTTTTCTTTCTCTCCTATACAAAAGTTGTGACCAATCAATCATTTCATCAACCCACATGCACTGACGAGTATTAGTCCGATCTCTGAACCATCCCCTTTCTCCCCGCAAGATTTCCTTTCCCGTTTCTCAGATTTTTTGAATTTTCCGAAGTGAGAAGTGAACTTCGACTGATTAGAATAAATATGTTTATTTGATTGATTGATTCAAAACGGTCCATCGTTCTTTCTTTCTTTTTTTGGTTGATTCGATTCGCTGATAACATGATGAACAGCAATAAAATGGAACAAGAGCAGAAACAGAAGGAAATGGTAATTTGTGTAGAATTCTAGATAAAGGGAGGAAAGAGAACATGGAAAAGAGAAAAATGAAATAAGATAAGTAGAAAACAAAGCAAATTGGGAAAAAGAGGGTATGGATAAGAACAAAAACTTACCTCTCCCGGGAGATACCTGAACATTTAAGGAGGAAGTAGGGCAGACAGAAGATTGGAGAGAGCAGCAAAGTACCTGAAACCACCGACACACACCCCTATTAGTCAAGCTCGACGTGCACATCAATGTCCTCCTCTTTCATCTCTTCCTCCTCTTCCGCCTCTCTCTGTAAGTCATCATCCGTCTTCAGCACCACCTCAATCTCCTCATTTTCATTCTTATCCTCCTCATATTCGTCTTCTCCCTCATTATCCCCGTCTTCGCCGTTAGTCTGACCATCACGCTCATCATTTCGTCCACGAGCTTCCAGATCATTAGCCAACTGAACCTCACGTTCTCTGATCAAATCTGAAGTTATTTCATCAGAATTCGGGTTCCACTTCTCTAATACTCACTGTCGAGATTTTTCTCTGTCGTCTGCTTAAGCTCCATGGACCGAGCGGTGTGCTTGGCTGGCTTCCAGAAGATCTTCGGCTCTGCCGTCGTCTGGATCGATCCCTTCATGAATCCCAGTTGCTTGACCTTATGCTCGGCATACTGAATAAGAGCCTTCTTTCTCTGAAGACCTTGGAGTTCCTTCTCCTGCTCTCGTCGCTTACTCAGCAATTCGTGTTTCTCCTCTCTTCTCTGAAAAATCAATGAATAGAAGAAGGTTCGCAGAAAATATTTCCTACCGCGTTGAGGTCCTTCTGTTTTGTCTCCTCAAGCCGCTTCTCTACCTCTTCCTGCTTCTCCTGTTGAGCGGTTTTCTTTTCCGTTTTCTTGAAAGACGAAAGCGTTCCCATTATCAAATTGGAGAACAGGCGACGATTTCTAAAAAATGTTTTGATTAATGTCTCTTTTCAGAAGAAATTCAGCTCACCTCTGTTTACTGTCCTTGTTCTCCGTCTCCTTTAGTTTCTCGATCTTCTCATCTCTTCCCTTCGAGTCAAGAGCTGGCATCACCACTGTTGACTGGATAGATCTTTTCGGTCTCTTTCCGTAGTCATCGTCTTCCACTTCATCGTCCAGATAATCCGGGCGTTGACGTTTCGGAAGATGGTCGAAACTTTGGCGGCCTCCTCCAGTGCGGCGATCGACTCGGTCTTCGACGCTGAAAATAAACAACATTAAGGATTTAGGTAAAAAAATGTTTCAATATACCTGATCCGTCTGCGAATTCCAGCGGCCTGTTGGCTCGGAAGTACTGGCAACTCCTTCCGTGTACTCCACGGAGTCGCTTCCTCCTTCAAACCAAAAGCGCCTCGTTCCACATTTCGCAACGGTGCGTCTTCTGGGATATCATTATACGAAATACGCTGACGTGGAGCTCTGAAAAAATAATAAATTAAAGGAAAAGAATCCGGAAAATGGAACGAACCTGCCGCTCAACGTTGTGACTTTCTCGTCAATGCTTCTCAATTTGTCCCGGGCGGCAACAATGTCCGAGTCCAGTTCTTCTACTAGCATGCTCGACATGACTGAAAAACGGTTTCTTATGTTTAGAAATTTGCAAGAAAAAGGACGGAAGCGAGATGAAAAATAGAGAGAAAAAACCGAACATTCAAAAACAAAAACACTTCCCACCTTTCGTTTCGGGATATTTTGGAAGAAAATGGTTTGCGCCTTTAAAAATATACGGTGCTTAGTTTTGAGATTAAAGAAAATGTTGAAAACAGTTTTTATTTGCAAAAAATCTACAATTGGGCACAAACACTTTTTTTTTTTAATTTTGGGAAAAGTTTTCGAAACTGACAAATAGAGAATTGAAAATTGTGCTTTATATGAATGCAAAAAGAAAATCTTTCCAATCAAACTACAAAAAACTATGCCTAAATGAAATGGATTTTACAAATTAATCAGAAAAAGAGCAGAAGAAATAGAATGCGTTCGCCTAGAATTCGTCGTGCGCTCGTTGCGAATCAATGGCCGAAGTCCGCAAACACGCCACGGTGTACCGGTACCATTTTGGAGCGGGAGTGCGGAATTCAATTGGGGATGCAACGTTTCGCGCCTGGTTCCGAAGAATAAGTTAATTTTCAATATTTAGATTTTCAAAATTTAAGAAAATTTATTCGTTTTCAAATATTTAAAGAAAGAGAATAGGGAAAGGCAGGAGAGAAACCGATAAAGCACGTAAAATGAACGCGGGAATGGATACCGCAGAGACCTGATATTTAAATTGAACAAAGAACAAATGGATCAATTTGAAAAGAACTCGGAAGGCGTTATTTCGATCAGAATGATATCGACCGTACTCCCAACATCTAGACTTCGGTCCGCTGGAATTTCGATGATAGAATTGAAACCGCTGAGTGCTGCGGGACTGATAGGCGTCGTTGTCAGAACTCCTCGCTTTGATCTTTCGGTTCGTCCCCGAACAAACTGAATTCTCGACGATCTTTGAACAGATTCCGTCAGTATCGCTTTGAATCGTGGAGCATATCTCCTCGGTCTTCCCTCCATTGCTCTGAGAATCGGGGAAACGAAAAGGTTGGATCCGATCCAGGCAGCACTCAAGTCTTCGGGAAGTATGCACAAGAGCACTGGTTGTCTGTCGATGTTTCCATGGGCAAATGAGAAGTTTCCAGGACTGGAAGACACGTTTTCGATGTCGAACTGAAAATGTCTCATGGTTTTATCTAGGATGTATATTTTCATACCGAAAGACGAAATTCTTCTGCAACTTTCCGAACGATTTCATTGCCTCCGACGGTCACAATGACGCAAGAGAACTTCGCCGCTCTTCCTAACTTGCTTGTCAATTCTGATGACCTAAAAGCTCTGTCATTCAATTAGATCCTAAATTCATATAAACTTTTCTCTGGAACTCCCGCCATCAATCGCCATGAATCCTTGCGAATGGTACATTGTCTGGAGGTGATAACGACTGATGTCCGCCTCTTTGCATGTTCCATTCTCATTATCATTGCTTATCGATAGCACACAAACTTTTGATTTGTTGTACACTTCCACATGAGAAATGCCCAGTTCACAAAGGATTCCGATCGCCACCGAGTCTATTTTGAATCCATCAGTCAACAGAACATCCCCTGCCTTTGCATCTGACCCTGGTTCTCTGAAATGCTCCCCGTGCCCCCTGTTCGTATTTTGCTTCTCCTCACCTGATATTCTCCCCCTCCACAAGTCCATTCTCAAACTCCACCGTCTCCTGTTCACTCTCTTCCTCCTGCGATGTCAATGCCACGTCATCAACCGACACTACAGTATCCGCTCCTTGCGGAACCACTCCTCCGATGGCAATTCGCACGCATTCTCCGGGTAACAATGCTGCGTTGTAAGGTGATAAAGCAGTGGATTGTCCAACGATTCGTCTCCTCTCTCCGGAAAAATCAACTGAAATGAGGAAAATGGACAGGGGAAATGAGAATGAATCATCGGTACCCATTGTAGCGAATCCGTGTTCTCTGGAAGTTCTCACTGTCGGAATGTCACTTTCCGCGACGATATTCTCCGCCAGAATCCGGCCGAGCAAGTTGGAATCGACACGGACGGTGTGGGATTCTGGAGGGTATCGTTCAGAGAGAATTTCGAGAGTTTTGAATGCATTTTGGATGGAAATTGGCTGAAAAGAAGAGGATAACGGGAGAAGGGATAAGGAGATAAGAGGACTTGATTAGGACTTGCTGAACTCATTGGATGGCCTCCCACTGATACAATTCTTGATACAATTCTTGGTTTTACCTGAAAAAATGGACCGGGAACATGGGGAAAACGAAGAGAAATGGAGAAGAAAGAAAACAAAGAAGTGAGGAGGAACACTGAAGAAAGAACCAAACGGAACACAACGACGATGCACTTTTCCGTTCGTTCCTCTGCCATTCTCTCTGCCGATTGACACGATATATTCATGGCAGAAACACCCGAAAATCTGGTTTTTTCTGCCGTAAGAAACGGCCAATCGGCTCCTCGATCACACGTCTTGTGCCCTTTCGAAATGAGGTAGAAACGGCGGCCGCCCATGTGGAGGAAGGTCTTTTTTGCGACTTTGTTCCAAGGTCAAAACGAGAAAAAAAAAGTTGAGGAGATGTTTTCTTAGAGGGTGCATACAGAGGAGGTTGACCTCTTTGAGGAATGGGCGAACCGAAACGACGAACCAGTGAATTGCCGTTTTTAATGGGATTGGACCGAATTCAAGGGGCGAGAGACATTTTTCTAGTTTTTTTTGTCTTGGGAGTGTTGAGTGATAGTAAAAACTGAACGGAAACTTTGATCAAGATTTGGTAGATCAAGCAGGAGGAAAAGAGACTGTTGAATGATGATTCAATGCGAAGAGGGCACACTCGCATATGCGATCGCATGTCAGGGAACCTGAGAACAAAGGACGATTGGCGTCAATGTGTCAAACTGAATTACCCGGATTGTGGGCATTTCGTTCCTGGTCCTGGATGAATGGCCTTTGGATCCTAAAATTGAAGTCATATGAATACAGTAGGATCTGATGAAGCTCGTAGGCTTTTTGGCTACACAGAAGCAGTTGATTTCATTTTCAATTTCAATAAATCGAACATTCATCATTTTTATCAATTATCAGCTGCTCATTTTAGCGTTTTTCGTAACTTATTTATAACATTAATTATGATTTTTACCGTATCCTTCTCGGCTCAAAATCTTTGTTTGCGCGTCAGATATGCTGCTCAGACGCGCAGTTGCGTACGCGATGTTTGCGTACTTTCAGTTATTTGGCAGTCTGCCAGCAATCCAACAAGACTGTTTTCAGAGCTTTTTCTCTGTTTTTGACATATTTCAAAGTGAATTTCACTGAAACATTAATTATTTTCATCAAATTTTGTTTTTCAGAACCAGGCAGTCGTTGCTTGTCACCTGGGAAACCATGGGAGCCAAGTCAAAGTGAGTTTTTTCTTTTAATTTTCAAAAATTATTTCCGGACATCTGAACATGAAAAAATCCGTATTCCAGATATGTGATTGTCCAACTGGCCAGCGTCATCACCGGCTCGACGAGAGTGTTTGTTCGGGAGCGAGCTGCCGAGAAGTTTGCCGGAATTTTCTACGATCCAGCCTGTAAGTCTCTATTTTTGCGAATGGTCGCAAATCATCATCGAAAACGTTGCAGACGGAAAGTCGTGTTTGTTCGAGGAGGTGAAGCGAGTGAAAGGAAAGACGGAGTTGCCGAAACGAATCAGAGGCATCTACAACATCGAAAACTAGCTTTACCGGTCGAAATTAGGTCTCTAGATTGTTGTTTTGTTGTTTTTTTCTGTATAAAAATCAAAAATCTTTCTGAATCACTTGAATATTTATTTTTTACTGGTTTGTAACCACGATTACCTAATTGTCTTTAATTTTTATCAAAATCGTAATCAATTAGAGTTCAGAAATGGATTTCAATGATCCGACAACTTTGGCCGTTCTGGCAACAGCAGTCATTGGTCTTCTCACTATTTTGTTTTTCATATTCAAGGTGAGACTTTGGAAGCATTTCAAACCACATTCCCTCATTTTTCATAGAGCCTCGTCGGGCCGAAAAGGAACAAGATTCTGTTCGTCGGATTGATGGACTCGGGAAAGACGACCATCTTCACGCAGCTCTCTCAAAAAGAAGTTCAGTACCGTAAGAGAAACGTTTCAATTGTCAAAACTCATCGGTTCTCCTTTCAGCAACCACTACAAAGACGTTCACATCGATGGTCGAGAACAAGATCACGCTGAAGATCAAAGACATGGAGAAGGAGATTGTCGACTATCCAGGAAACGACAGACTTCGTCAAAAGTTGGTTGATAACCACTTGAATGTAAGTTTTCAACACTGAAATCGGTTTGAGTTGTTCGTATTGCAGAGCCGCTCGCTTCTCCGTATCGTCTTCGTCATCGACTCTGCCGTTTTCAACAAAAACGCTCGAGATGTGGCTGAGCTTTTCTACCTGGTCGCCATGGAAAACACTAACAAAGTGAGTTCTGTCTTCTGGAAACTATGATAACACTAGTGGTTTCTAGGTCCCGATCCTGATAGCTTGTCACAAACAAGATCTGTCTCTAGCCAAAACCGAGAAAGTGATCCGGAATAGTTTCGAGAAGGAAATTGGACTAATTAACAAGTCCCGCTCAGCCGCGCTCATTGGAACCGACGGATCGGAAGAGAAAAGAGCCACTTTGACGGACACTGGAATCGATTTCAAGTGGGAGGACCTCAAGAAGTGAGTCGATTTTTTAAAAACTTATTCTATAAAATCGGGGTTTTCAGGCAAGAAGTCTCGTTCGTGACCACTTCATCATATAGCGACGATTTCGGAATCCAAGAGATCATTTCGTTCATCAGACAGTAATCTATTCTCCCTCTCACCCTCTCCACGGTTCGGTATTTCCATGCTTCTTCTTTTTCTCTGCCCACCCATATCACTTTCTGCTTCCATAATTTATTTTGCAAAGTTAGTTTCCTGTCCACTTTAAACTTTATCTTGATTCTTGAGTACATTCGGTAGAAGGTATTATCTGTAACTTTATGCATTTCCAGTCATTCTCTATTTTCAATTCTCATAACATTCTCTTGAGACAGCAGGAATCTTCATATCTATAAGAACAAAAACGAGTAAATCCACAATGGACCAAAAGGATTCAGAATCAGAAACACGTAAAAGACTGCGCCAATAAGTGTGACTTGGAAGGCCAGCCGCAATCCATTTCTGCCCACTCTTCGCCATTTTGATCTCTCCGGAGGGATCACCGCCCGATTCTTGAACCGGTACTTTTCCTTAGTCAGAAAGACTTCAAACTTGTCCGTGCCTGTCGAATTCAACGAAGCCAGGAACTTTTTCACCGGATCCACTCCGTTCACCGTTGGCATAATCAACTCTACCTGAGGAATTGGCAAACGGCGGTCCAGCTGTCCGCCCGTAATCATTTGAATAGACGAATTGAAGAACCAGTATTCGAATGGATCCGTGCACTTCTTACAGCTCCACCGGTTTCTACACTTCGCAGGGTCCGAATCCTAGAGAATAAGTGTAATTCGCTGACTATGATACAGCGCACTCGCCTCTTCTACCATGTTCAACTGCGAACTTCGGCATGCCATTCCGCACGAATTGCTGTAAAAGTGCAGTTTGCCTTGTCCTTTGTCGGTCAGATAGATTCCAGGACCACTGAAAAGAATCGGGAATCCCGTTGAGAACTGTTCACTCGAATCCAATCCAATCCAATCCAACTCACATTTTCTCGTTCCACTCTTCACATTCCTTCTCAAGATTCTCATTGTTATATTCACAAACTAAAAAATCGAAACTTGGTGAGTGCCTCAAAAACAAGACCAAACTCACTCATTTGAGGGTACATGTCTTCAGTTCCCTCTACATCCGAACTGGCATAATACCTGATTCCCGGCACCATGCACTTCGTCCTAACCATCTCCAAATCTGGCCCTCCTTCAGGGTCCCTCAAAATTTTTCTTTCGACTATCCGAACCTCTCGCAAGTCCTTTTCGGAACATCTCTTCAGAATCGGATACGTTTGTCCTTCACTTTGAAAAAGAATTATATTGGCTCGGATAGTGACTTCTCGCAGTACAGTAATCGTCTCCATACGGGCCTCGATGGACCCTCCTCCGAGATAATGAAGCCATCCGATTACTGTTTTTGGCGAGACACAAAGCGATTTCAGGACCAGCATGACACTAATGACTGGATGATAATCCACCAGATACTTTGCACTTTTCCCCTTCGATTTCTTCATCGCCTTGAACTTTGCCTCTGTTATAGTGTTCGGATTATAGGTATAGCTCTTGAAATAGTTCGGCTTCTCAGGATCTGTCATTGTGAATTCCATGTGTTTTGCTTGTTTAGTACTTTCATAAACTGTCATTTCGATGTACGTGTCTTTGAACATATGGATGCAAACACTCGGAATCAACAAGGGAGTTTCATCGACAAGTCGCAGGGTGGAATGTGACACGTGGCGGAAACGAAATCTGAATTTGGCAAATAGCTGAATATTTGGTCGGGAATCTGTGAAACCTGGTGGTTATATCCATTCTTTTGACAATCTCGAACTGTAATTCATACGGAAGACGACTCCAAGCACCCATTTTTCGAGAGAGAGAGAGAGAGAGAGACACACAGGATATTTGAGGAAAAGTTGAAATAATTGAAGAACTGACGGACGATCCGGTTGGATAGAAAGGACTACGTGGAGCGTGAAAATAGTTCCACGTACTTATTTACAAAACATTGAAACTACCAGTAACCATAACCCCTTTCCATCTGATAAGAGAGTCATCATCCCCTCATTGTCATCATCGTCAGATCCAGCATTGTCATCATCATCATCCCCTCCCCCTTCTGCATGATATCAAAAGGGGCGGGGCGAGGAGACAGTATATAAAGGTCCCTCTGGCCAGTATCTGGTCCATTCAGTTGCTCCCTGAAAGTATTCACAATGCACTCCGCTGCTATTCTCGCTCTCTTCGCCCTATTCTCCCTGACAACTGCTTCAGGATACTTCCTCGTCGACATCACCTCGTCTGCGGATGCTGATATTAGGGTCTCTGCCAATCTGAACGTTGACTACATCCGTCTCGTTTCAGGCCAAAGTCATACTTCGGTTATCAGACCTGCAACTGGAGCCCGTCGTCTCCCAGTCGAGTTCTCCATGTATGATTCTCCGGCTCAAAAGGTCACTTTTGAGTTGAAGAGCCCTGCGAAGAAGTCTCTCGTCTTTGGCGAAGTTGTCGTTCTGGTAGAGGCCAAGTTCCACTGTGATCAAGGTTTCTCCGGCAAGTTCTGTGATCATCAGAATCTTCAAAAGGTCCACAGTGCTCGCACCACTACCAAAAGAGCTTTCAGATCTGCTCAAACCACTACTATTACTTCTACTACTACTCCTACTACTTCTACTATTTCAACTACTACTACTATTACTACTACTACTCCTGAATCCCTTCAAATGATCGATATCCATTACTTCTACACTTTCATCATCTCCTTCCTCATCACTTTTGTCCTTCTGCTCATTGCCATCTCTACCGTTTTCTTCATTTACTCCACTTGCCAACGTAATCAGAAGAACAAGAAGACGTCAGATGCCAAGGTCTTCAAATTGGATTTGGAATCGGAAGTCGTCGTGGAAAAGGATCCAGAGGTCCGGTACACTGCTGCTCCATACGCTCTCATGTTTGTTAGTAGTGTTTAATTTTATCATTTTTTCATTTTAGGTTAACATCTTACTTCTATTTAAATACTATTTATTGATCTCAATTGTATTTTCACTTTTTTCTAAATCCCGGTTGTTTCATGTTTTTGTATTCTTTAATAATAATTTTTTTTAAAAATAAAAATTAAAAATTAAAAAAAGTGTATACTTTATCTACCTAGTACTCGTCATAGAGATCCGGACGACAGGAGTCACTCTCGTTTTCTTGCAACAAAACAATTTGGAAATTTGATTTCTATAAGGGACGACATAATACAAATTGATAAGAGGGTCAACAGTTGAGGTGAGATTAGGTGATAAAGTGAGGAAGAACTGCTGGAAGTAGACCTCCGTGTTACTCAGAATGCAGTAGGTGTAAAGGGAAAACATGGGAATGTAGAATATGAAATGGCTTATCACCTGCAGTGTCAGTCCCTTCATCACTGCCTTTGTGTGCTCTCTGAGAACAGGTCCCATGGCTTTTTGACTGATTGCTATGTAAGATTTCCATCGGAACCACAGAGCGATCACGGGCGCCACGTAGATTCCCAATGCGAGCATAAGGAAGTTGATCCGGTTTGGAAGTTGTTCCAGAGGCATTATGCCGATCAACTCGTATTCCGCAGATTCCAGATTCTGCACCTCCTTGTTTTCCTTTCCAGGCGCTTTCACAGCCGGCAAAGTATTTCGAAAGGTTATTACCACTGCGCAAATCTCAAAAACATAGAAAAAGTATAATTAGCGACGAGTGCAATGCGTGTTTACCATGGAGATGTAAAACGGAATGTAGGCCAAGAGAAGCGAAACAACGAGCCGGCGACGGGTAAATGACACGTTTGACGTAAGTCGTCGATACTTGAAATAGAGAGTGAACGTGAGAGAGACGGCCACTCCGAGGCTGAATGTCTGAAGAGAGATTCTGAAGATTGGGAAGGGCGCTCCATTGGTAACTCACCTGCCAGAACATGTACAAAGCAAAGCAGAGCGTTTTGTTGAAGTGCCTGCAGATTCCGTAACAGTAAACTGGAACATGTTCGGATTTCCCAGCTACAAGTCTCGGTTGGACATAGAAGAGCACGAGGGAGACAAAGACTTGAAGGAACGACGTCTTCATCAGCAAAAATCTCAGGAGACGTATGGGTTTCGGAGAGAAAAAGATTGCCGTGATAATCAGTATTGACTGGGAGACCAGGGTGGTAATGAGGAACACTGGGTAGGCAATCGAAGAGATCTTTCCGTAGACTTCTTCGGCTGCATTTGGCTTCGTGGCAAGAAGAAAATCCATTGGAGGGGGATAAGAATGAAGAGTTCCAGTAGGAGAGAGTATCTCTTTATCAGAAAATCGGAGAACCCCCCAGGGGGCTCTAGAGATCACACGAGAGCGAGATACGACGAGGACATCAATTATGAGTCTGCTCTGCTTATTAACCAACCGAAATAAACTAAAGTTGATGTTTTGGTTTTCGAATTCAGAGATCAAGAAGCTATTAATTTGGGAGATAACTGAGTAGGTGTTAGTGGAGACCGAAAAGGATGACTAATTGTAAGCGAATGAAAGGTTGAGAAGTAGATATTCAGAGCTGAAAAGAGGGTATTGAGAAAAAAAGAAAGACTATAATCAAGTGGTCAGACACGTCATTAGAAGGATTTGGAGACTGCAGTTACTTCAGACTTCGAGGAGAACAGCCAGGAACTGAGAACTTTTCGGAACGGAGCCACGAAGTATAAGGAGATGATTGGGTCGGCGAGAGCAGGAATGCCGGCTATCAAGAATAATGACAAGTCGGGACCGGGCAGTTCGAGATCTGAGAGAAATAATGTTTCTCTTCCTGCCTTCAGTAGCGAAATGATAATCACCTTGATAAACACAATAGTAGAAAATTCCAAACGTCACTGGATACACAATGATTGGAACAACTATCTGGATAGAGAGACCCTGAAATCGATCCATGTTCCCTATCTTTTCAGAAGTATACTCACCGTGACGAATAGCTTATGATTGACTCTCTTCGTCATCGACATCCTCGTCATTCTCATATTCAATTCCTGAAGGATTCGTCTTCGAAGGTACCAACAAATCATCGGAAAGAACACTGAACAGACGGTCATCAGAAAGAATGTAGTTTGGTAAGATTTTGATGAGCTGGGAAATAGGAGTACTAGTAAGAACTCGGAAACATCCAGTTGTGGGTGGGTTGGGAAAGTTGGCGATAGTTCAAAGTACATCCAGATCTCGAGCCCCTGAAACAAAAGAATTTTGGGATAGTGTTCCTTAAAAGATGTGTATTTACCAGTAGAATGAGAGCAGGAAAGTGAATGAGAATCATGAACTTCACGACGCGACTCGTAGTGATGATTGGAGAAACTAAGGAGATGTATTTGAAGTAGAATGTGGAGAAGATGGCGGTGGAGGACAGCCAGACGAACATCTGAAAAGGGATTGGTTGGAATAATTGGAAAGTGTTCAAAGTCTGTATCCTCACAATTCCAAAGAGATAGCTGACAAAGCAGACCGATGGCGGACAAAAGCGACACAGTCCGTGGCTCAGAGCAGCGATTGGTGTGGCATTTGTGACGAGACCCATTTGATTGAAATAGGAACTTGCTAGAGTCAAGAGTTGGAATATCGCTGAGTCGGCAAGGAGGAATCGGAACGTTTGGAAGCTTTTTGGGGAGTGGCGGAGGAGAAGATACAGTATCAGAGCTGTCAGTAGAGTGACTAGAAGCAGCCATACCGAATAGAGAATCGTGAGGAGCAATCGGGCAGTTGACATTCTCTCTATGAGAAGATCTGTGACCTGAATGCTCCGGTGTCAAGGAACTCTGAAGTCATGCGATGCCATATTATGTTATAATGCAAAATTCACACGCTTCAGTGGCTGAGAGTCTGTGATTTGGAATGAAGTCGGAACCTGAGCAGAAGGACACGGACATGGGTCAAAGATCCCGCGGTTTCAGTGGTTTCAAGACGAGAGTATAGCCAGGCGTGCTGTTTCTTTCTTTCAAGTTTCTTACCAAGTGCAACTGAACATGATCACAGATCACACTCCCGATGATGCAAAACTCTTTGGTTGTCTATGTCTCGACTATTTCCGTGTCTCGTCTTCCTTCATTATTTTCCCATTTGACCAGTGATGTGCATCGCTTTCATCAAAGTTGCGCGTTCGAATCTCGACAGATACAAGTTGATTCTGTTGAATAATCGAGATGAGCAGCTATTCCGACCGACTTTGGCAATGCATTGGCATGACGAAATACTGAGTGGTGAGTGTTCTTCAACGTGCTGATTTCCGCTGACTCAGATCCGCCTAATCCTAGTGATTACTAGGCGTCGATGAGCAGGACACTGCCCGAGGGACTTGGTTGGGTCTGAAAGAGAACGGAAGAGTTGGGATGATGCTCTCAATCACTCAACCCCAGGAATCAAAAGATCCGAAAGCTCCGAGTAGAGGAGGAATTGTAAATGAGTTTTTGAACGCTGAGAATACTGAGAAGATGCTGGAAAACTTGAAAAGGAGGGCTGACAAGTACAATGGTTTCCAGTTGGTTGGATTCGAAAAGTAAGCCATTACATCATCTCATTCCAAATTCTCTTTTCAGAAACCAATGCGGCTTA
The DNA here is from genome assembly GCA_900536345.3 of Caenorhabditis sp. 39 LS-2015. NCBI lineage: Eukaryota > Metazoa > Nematoda > Chromadorea > Rhabditida > Rhabditidae > Caenorhabditis > Caenorhabditis waitukubuli. Next base: position 36,091 of record LR564485.1, on the reverse strand, counting down.
TACGACATTCGAACGTTGACCAACCAACAGGTTGATCAAATTGAAATTCGCCAATGGGATAACGAAGGTAAACATTGCAACGTCTACACGTTTGAATCTCTTCTCATCAGAATACCATGTCATCTCAAACAGTCCGCCATTGAAACCGTACAAGAAAGCGCAACGTGGACTTGTTCTTCTTCGGCAGAAACTAGAGAAATCGAATGAACAGACTGTTGAGCAGATATTCGAAAGTCTTCTGGACATTGCCAAAGATTCAACGAGATGCTATCCAGATGCACAGCTCCAGTTACAGACTCAGAATACCGACGACTACAACCATCCGCTTTCGTCGATCTTCATCAAGTATCCAGAAGGTGGAAGACAGTGAGTTCAGGTGAAGTTCGGTTTTTTTCAGTCTGTCTTTTCCAGATACGGTACTCGATGCCACACTCTCCTCACGATAGATCAGAACGAAAACGTCAATATTCTGGAGCGTCGTCTGCATCCGGAGACATCCACGTGGCACGACACTCGTTTCGAGTTCGTTCTCACCACCGAATCCAACTGATATCTACACATATATTATCAATCTTCTAATTGTTTCTCACACTGTTTCCTCTAAACTGGAAAGTCCTGTTTTTTGCTTCCTTCCTGCCATTCCGATGTTCCCCGCTTCTGTCCTTTTATCACTTATCACTCTTTTGCGTCATCATAAAAAGTTTTCCTTATTGCGTCTGTGCCAAACGAACGAACGGTTTGCACTTTTTCGCGCAAATCGCTTCAAACCGAAGCCGATCCCTTGCCTCCGTCCAGATACGTATCTGTTTCAAAAATGTCCTCCTTCCCCGATCCTCTCCGCCTCTTAAGCGGCCAAAAAAGTTGCGCGTCAACCGGGAAAGGGGAGGATAAGGAGAAGGGGGGAAGGAAGAGGTATGTGCCTTGGAAATAGTGATCCGAAATGGGAGGGCGATCGACGTGAAATGTAGGTGAAAAGGTAAGCCGAAACGGCCTTGGAACACAAAACAGTCAGCAGTAGCAGGGAGGGACAGGCAGCAACCCAAGAAGAGGGGGCCGGACGCAACCTAAACGATTAGATTTTTGTAGCTGATTCACTTCTTTCTCTCTCTCCTTTTTGTCTGCCCCTTCTCCTCTCTTTTCCCGCTCATCCCCACCGCCAACCGACATAACGAGGCACCTTTTCTGTTTCTTCTTGTCTCCTGAAGTGTCATATCCACGTTCTTTCTTTCAGAAATGCAGAAGTGGTCAGTCGGCGTGAGGCCCGTGAAAGAATACGAGACGAGGACGGCAGAAGAGGTCTACAACACTGTGGAGGATGCTGATCATAAGGAGTATGAGGATCCCGATTACTTCTATGATGAGCTGGGAAGAACTAGAAGGAATGAGAAGAGAATGGTAAGTGGTCGAGTTGGTCCTTCATGAGTTTTTCTAATCTTTCCCGGATTTCGAAACCCAGATGATCATCTCATCTAGGAACATTCGAAAATAGACTAATCACCTGTCACCTATCACCATAATCATCACCATTATGACCCGAATTCCAGGCGAAAAAAGTTCCAATGATGGCCACTCCGCCGCCGATTCCTCCACCGATGACGCCCACTCACATTGCCATTCATAACCCGAAAAATGTAAGTAGTTTCCGTTTTCAAGGCCCATGTACTTGATCCTTATCACCACTTTATCACCCTACAATCAATCAAATGTCAATTGGATTCGAAGGGAAAAAGAGAAAAAAGCACGAGACGATTACTAACCGGAGGTCCTTTGTTTTCCATCGGCGGCGCCGCGCATAATACTTTCACGCGTTTTTCCTTCCAACTTTTTCGGATTTCAATCGAAATTGTCGGGCGGGAAATTGGAAAAAAAGAGAAAAGATTGGAGGGAAAAGTGAAAGAATTAATGTCAAGAGTGGGGAGGGAAAAGGGAAAATGATTGGAGGGTTAGGCGGGGGAATCATCATTTCGTTTCGACGGCAAGATGAACGAAGAGCCAAATATGCAAGTGTTCACCCTCAAGTCGACGTCTTTCATGGGAGACTCGTATTCTAGATATTCGCCTCGAAAAGAGGAAAAGGTTCCGAAATGGCATCACTCTATAACACATTCTTCAAATCTTCAATTTTCCCAATTTTCAGAGCAGTTCGAAGCGCTGGAAGATCGCGTGCGTCTCGGCAACAGTCACCCTTCTCGCCGTTTTCATCCTCGCCACCATCCTCTCCTTCTTCTTCTTCGTCTCCTCTTCGAGCAGTTTTCAGAAGGAATCCTATGGATTGGTAAGCTATTCTGTAATTTCTTTAATCTCCCCAATCCCCACGTCTTCAGCCCCGTTCCTCATCGGAATCCGGTCTCACTGCAAGACGTTCCGATATGGAAATCACACCCAATCATCTGTTAACTCTTCTTATCACCAAACGGAAGATTTGTATTCTGGAAGCAGCAAGTGGCGATGAGTCCAAGAGCCGAGATTCGTTCTCCTCCGATCATATCGAGTCCGCCCGTCTCATTTTCCACTCGAATCTCAGTCATGCCGGTGTGCCCGTCCATCCTCTTCAGTTCCAACGATTCGCTCGAGCCCAAGGAATCGACAATGACTGCCACGTCATTGTCTACGATAGGGGACAGATGATATGGGCGGCGTATACTGTGTGGATATTCAAACTGTTCGGTCATCAGAAAGTGTCCCTTCTGGCCGGTGGATACTTGGGATGGAAGACGCATCAGGCGAGAAGTGGACAGTACAAGACGGAGCAAGGAGAGGCAGCGGTGAGACCGAGACAGGGAGACTTCCTGGCGTCGTGGAACGATTCGGTGATAATCACTTATGACGACGTGCTTCTGAATACCGAGATTGACAACTTTGACGTGGTGGATGCGCAGACGAAGGACGAGTTCTTGGGAACTGCTCAAGGAGCCCTCTACGGACATATCAAGGGAGCGAGGAACATTCCGGTGGACGCGGTTTACGACTGGGCAGTCGGTCAGTGGAAGGCCGCCGATCACTTGAGAGGTCTCTTCAACAACAACGCATTGTCTCTGCGGAAGCCTGTGGTGAGGAGAAGAAAAAGAAGAGCGAATTGAAGTATTTGGTCCAATTGTTTTCCCTTTCAGATCATTTATTGCTCCACATCGCTTCGATCTTCGATGGTTTGGTGGGCACTGACACGTTCCGGATACAATGGGAAGATCTATTTTGGCGGTTGGCCCGAATGGGTGGTTCGAGCGCCGGATGGGCTGAAAGTGATCGGGGAGACCACGACAGAATGAGATCATCACCAGCGTAGCTGAAATACAAATTATATGTACATAATGCGGGTCTAACCAAATAAAGTTTCATGAAAGATAGAAGAGGAACATTAGATGAGAGGAAGTATAAATATCAAAGGGAAGAAAAAAGGGAAAAAGATCCACACAAACCAAGTAACAACAACAAGCCATATATTATAAAGTTGAATTCATCAGTGAAGGGTCAGTGGAACCTGAATGGTCGTCAGAAGATCGGCGACGTCTGTAATCCCAATATGAGTTGTAACAGCAGTTCTAGCAAAAAACTCACGATGGAATTGGATTTTCTCGTCGATGTTTCTCGTCTTGATAGTGGCGTCGTGGTTGGCGACAAAGAAGACGCTGCCGTTCTCCTTAGCTTCCCATTTGAACTTCTTAGCGAGTTCCGTGACTTCTTTTTCACTGGCTCCACCGAGAAGACGGATCAAGAGCGGTTTCTCGATGTTTTGGTATGTCACGCTGATCACTCGGCAGGCGACTAAAATTGAATTAATGTTATTTAAAACTCTCAAAATCTCTACGTACACTGCTTGATCGCATCTTCGAATCCGTTGACAGACTTGATCATCTTCGAAATCTCAGCCGGCACTTTGAACGGCTCATTTGCGTTTGTCGTTGGCTTGTAGGTTCCCTTAACGAGTTTCCAGAAAACGGCAAAGTTGCACGACTCGAGAACTTGTCCGAGATCGAAGATTCGCTTGAGTTCCGGTGATCCGAGACGGTTTCCGTCAATAAGGCATTTGGCAAGAGCGAAGTCACTTGACGGCAGAACCATCAAGGTTTTCAGAAGAACGCTTCGCACAATAGTCTCGTCGTACCTAAAACAGTTATTCTCTCAGAATTCAAATAAAAACTCACTTTTCCGGGTTAAGCTGGTACAGCTTGAGAATGGTGAGCACGATGTCCTTGTCGTACTTGTTCTCGGCGACCATGGCTTGAACGCAGGCAGCGAGATCGCCAACATTCTCCGGGTTGTATCGGTTGACTCCTTCGATGGCTTCGTGGAGGTCCATTTGAAGTTTCTCGAACGACATCTAAAACGGGAATAGGGGTTGTGAGGAATATAAGAAATATCACAGTGAAAGTAAGCGAACGGGGTAAAACCGGTATTAAAAGAACAAAAATGATAATTAGAAGATCATTTAATTTATTTATTTTTCTTTGCTATCAAAAGACACGGTGACAGGACCATCGTTGACAATGTCAACGCTCATCATCGCGGCGAACCTTCCATCTTGAATCTTCTCTGGCTTGTACGCTTTCTTCAACGCTTCTAAAAATGTTGCATAGAATCGAGAAGCTTCTGTTGGAGCCATGGCGGTGTGGAAATCCAACTTATTGCCCTGAAACGTGTGATTACTGTCAAGGAACTTAGTTCATCTTAAACTTACCTTGAAACATCCGTATAGCGTGAATTGACTGACAGATAGCACTTCTAGGTCAAGATCCATGACAGATTTGTCCCATGATTTCTGTTCGGAAGCTGGAAACACTCGCATGTTCAAAATTTTCCGAACTATGTACTTCATGTCCTCTTCGGTGTCATCGCGATGGATTCCGACAAGAACGCAAATCCCTCTTCCGATCGAACCTACCTGATATAGATAGAGAATCAATAAAACGAATAAAAACTCACCACTTCATCTCCAACAGTGACTGCAGCTCGGGTTACTCGCTGAAGAACTACTCGCATAACTGCAAATTAGTTTTGAGTGAAAAGCGCAAAAATCAATATACGAGGAGGAGAGGAACATAGAGTAAAAGTAACTTAACATATTTTCCAAATTTTTTTATGTCAAAATAATCTTTAAAAAAGGAAAAATAAATAGAAAAACGCTTTGGAAGCGTTTTGCAAAACTCCCAAAAAAGTAAGCTAAACACAGCGCACGAACGACACTCCGCCGGAATCCTAGTCCCCAAGAATTCGGCCACACCAACGTGGAATTTTGCGAGGATTTCGGTGCTTCTTTCCACAATTCCATCGTTTTGTGTAACCATTATCTGTGTTGCTGTGAGCTTTCCGACCACTCATACGTGTTAGTTGACAAGTGTCGTTTTCTTTCTCGATTACCTTCCGCCTTGTGAATCTCATTAGAATTTCAGCGACATGGGTGAAAAGGAAGAAGCCGCTCCGGTTCTCTTGCAATGTCTCGAGAGCGGCAGGGTCGACGTCATCTGCTCGATATTATCTCAGATAAGTGAGTGGAATTGCTGAAAAAGTAAAAGACACGTTGCAAGCGGCTGTTTTTTCAGAAAGCCAGCCGGATTTCCACGCTCAAGTTGACAAGCTCTGCTGTAAGGAGGGAACTCTTCTCCACAAAGCCGTCGATTTGGGTATACCCTTTGGAAGCTAATCCACTGCATGCTGAATTTTCCTGTTCAGATGCCGCTGACAGCGTTGCATCTCTTCTCTCCGGTGGGGTCAATCCGTGTGTTCAAAACTCGCAGGGCAAGACGGCTTATCAGTGCTGCAAATCGGAAGCCGTACGACTTTCGTTTGTGCGCGAAGCTCTTCAGTCGATTAACATGAACAAGTTAGTTTTTTGATATACAAATTTATTGCACCAAAAATTAGTTCGGCTTCTCGTTTTTGCGAAGAGTACTGGAAACGTAGTTGCTCTTCACGGGAATATCGGCGATGTTTGTGTCGCTCTGGGCTCGTGGCTGCGGGTAGAAACCCGGAGTGCTTATGCCAGGTCCCGTGGACATCTGGGCCTGTAATAACTATTTCGAAAAATAAAGAAGTTGTCTTGTACCTGCATGCTCAACGGCCACTTGCTCCGTCTTTCGAAATAAGTTCCGATCCGCGCCAAGTCTTCTTTATCAAATTTTTCCATTGTAGAAGAGAGATTATGACAAAAATCGGAAATGAAAATGATTTTTTCAGAACTGAACGTCTCTGCCAACTCATTCGGGCCGGTGTTCCAGTCGATTCGGTCGACACGCCTCAAACCAAAAACACGCTTCTTAACTGGGCTGCTGAGTTTGCGACCCTTGAAGTTGTGAAGGCGTTAATGACAAATGGAGCTACGGTCGACATGGCGAATGCGAAAGATGAGACACCGCTGCACACTTCGATCATCAAGGCTGATCCCGAAATTGTCAAACTTCTTCTGGCATCCGGAGCAAATCCTTCATTGAAGACGAAAAAAGGACAAGATGCATTCGCACTTGCGGAAACTCACAGACCAGCGCTTCTTTCGCTTCTCAGTATGGATCAAATTGCGAGAGATGTTCGACAGAATCGTTCCGTCGACGACATGGATGACAGAATGTCACTTGTTTCGTGCACAGAAACACTTAACACGCAAATGTTCAACGACTCGATGAAGTACGAAAAATACATTGAAGGAGAAATTGATTCGTGGACCGATTTGTTGTGGCCGCAACCAAAACTCATTTCGATCAAGCAACATTCGGTTCGAAACTTCGAATTTCCAAAGGACGGAAAGTTGAAAGTTTACTTCGATGACTGCTCCAGTGCTGATCCTCGGCAGGTGATGCAGATTATCGAGTTGAGCAAGCCACTTCTTCAGAATGTTGACGTGGATATTGAATATAGAGGTGACGAACGTCTACAACTTTTTTTAAATAAAAAATCCAGGAACTATTTCAGGACACCGACTAGCTGATCATGAGAATTCCGCAATTGAGGGAAAAGTGACGTGCGGAGTATTTGAAGACGGTCGCCCATCTGGATCCTACACTTTAACCATCGACGCTACCCGAGGAGTCGAAGTTGTCGGTTCTGATTATGCCGGAATCCGACACGCATTTGCTACTTTCACCCAAATCGTCAGGCTTCACAAGTACGCTCTTCTGAAGAAAAATCAGCAATCGAACGGAGTAGCCGCGCCACCAAACTCCCCGAATGGAATCGGAAGTGGTGATCATCATGGTGCTAACGGAAACGCAGTTTCGAAGCATTTCCCAGACATCGCCGCCGACGGAACTATGCAAGAACTCACGATTCGCGATCAGCCGGATAGATCTTTCCGAGCTGTTTATCAGGATTTCTCCGGATGTCGCATTCTGAATCCGGACACTGTTCTGAAACTCGCTACTCGTCTTTCTTCGTGCAAGGCAAACTATCTCTTCATCAACTTTGAAGTTAGGACTACCGATAGATATCAATTGCCATATACCAATAGAGAACTCTTCCACATGATGCAAGTGTGCCAAGAACTTTTTATTACTGTATGTTTACTTGATAACAGAGTTTTAGTAAATGTATGTATTCCAGTTTGTGCCATCTATCGACACTCAATCAAACTACTTGGAAGGCAATCAAGCAAGAGTTATCATTGATCAGTTTTTGGATGATTTCCCACTATGCAAAGTTGTTCATTTTGGACCTAATTTGGCTAGTCTTCTGATCTCGGATCGCAAGCGTAAGTATCTCTCCTTTTTCGTTTCTAAACTTTATCAGCAATTTACAGTGCTCACGTCCATCCAACGCCGCGTGCCACGCATCTTCCTTTCAACTCACGTCGACGAGAAGAATGGACAGCTTCTCTCGAGTCTCCCATCATTTATCACGCTTTGTGTCGAAGGAACTTGGCCGTTCGAAGTGGAAAAGTTTGTCTCCCCGCGAGTTTCGATTGTTATCAAATTTTCTACTGGCGACGATGGATATTTGTGCGCATCTCCGGAATCAGTGGCGAAGAAAGCTCTCCTTGCCGCCAAACTCAGTGACCGACAGACCGTTTTGGGTTCAATGGTTTGCGACTTGTCGACAGGATGCGAAGCAATGCCACCGTCTCTCTCGTTCATGTCTCTGTTCGCTTCAGTTGGAGTCGCTTACAATAGCTCAACTGACATGAAAAAATACGCTTTCCTGCTGCCAGTTGTTGCGGCTCATCATATGCTTCTTGATGGGTAAGATTTCTAAAGAATTTCAGTTTTCCAATTCTCAACATTCTCCTTTTCAGTGACATGGTCAGTTTGTTCGAGCAAGTGCAAACACTCGGAAAAGTAGAGCACCAGTTGACAAAGTACGCCTACGGATACTGGAAACCGAACAACAGCAGCTCCCCGAATGCGGATACTTCTAATTCGGAAGCGACTCTCTTCGGAATGTCGGCTAACAAGAAGATGCCAATCTCGGTGTTTGTTGAGATGATTCTCAACCCTGAGAACATGAATATGGAAAGGCTCACTCCGGTTGTGTTCAAGAAGGCTAGGATCGAACTGAAACGAACTTCATCCGCACTTGATGCTGCTAGCAAACTTCTGCCGTACAACTACGATTTGGCTCTTGTTTTGGAGGAAATCAGACTGGTTACCGAGCTGATGGTTCTAGTTAGCAGACTGGGACAGTACATGTGTGTCTACGGAACGCAACCGATTGATCGAAAGAAAAGCTTCGAGGAGGGCTTACCATACTCACCAGGACGTGTTGGAGTCATTAATCTGCCACCTGCGATACGAACTGATCTTGCGAATACGTGAGAATATCAAAATTTGTTTTCATAGACAAGGTTCTTAATTTCAGAATGCTTCGTGTCCGCGGTCAATTCCAGCACGTGTGGCTGTCGCGATCTATCCCCAGCACTCTCCAAAACGCGCTCAAAATGTTCGACAACTTGTTCAGAGCTTTACTGCCTCATGATTTACAAGAAATGGGTAAACAACTACTGTGATAATATAGTCCCGTTTCGTACAACAGCTACACCCATTATCATTGTGATAATTCGTATTCCTTGTGATTCGCCCCCATAGCCTTAATGATGAGTAATTAATGGAGTTATCAAATAATTTATTGCTTTGTTTCTACCGCCTTCCCCCTCTTTTTCGTGTGCAATTACCTTTTCTATTCTTCTCACTTCTTCTCTTTACGCTTCTGAAATCGGGAAATAAGTTAAACAGCCTTAAATTGTTATTCATTGTTTTCTTGGTGTAAATAATTAAGATAATAAGGTTTTCTAGAAAATTGGAAATTTGAAAATAATTAAATGATGGTATTCAGGATTTTCAGCGGAAGGCAAAACAAGTAACTGCTTCCTTGCTCACTTCGCAGTACTTTCTCGAGTGGATACTGTAGCTGAACTCTCCAATTGCACAGAACACATCGAACTTGGCGCCGTCGAAGGCAAGTTTCGTAGCATGCTGGATCATTCGCTTCGACACGGACACGTCTTCCATTATCGATCGCATCATCACATTTGCCAATTTTATGGAATTACACGTGTTATTGGTTCGAGGAATCGTCTCGGTCTTCATCCGCTTCAGAATATTATGGCGGTTCTCGTACTGATCGTATTTCGAGAGAACCATCGGAACAGGCGCTCCTTTCGGCCAATATCCTTGTTTTGCGACCAATGGAACCTCTTCTGAGACGTCTTCCGTGTAGCTTAGGGCTGAAAAGATTGGAGAGGTAATTGACTGGAATAAAGGGATGTTGGAAGGGAACGAACGTGGAGAATAGCCCGGCTTATAGTAGTTTGTCGGCGTCATCACTTCAGAAGTTCGGTAATCATAGGATATCGGGATGGCGGAGACTTCTTCGGGGATATCAACTGGGATCGGAGGAGGCGGAGGGGGCGGGGCGATGCCTTCCGAGTCTTTCTCGTATTCATTGTCGTAGGCCTGCTGGAAGGTTGAAGATGTCGATTTTCTGTTAGGAGAGGGGAAGTTACCGGTGCGGGAGCATATCCCGATTGCATATAGGAAGAAGTTGTCGCGATGGAAGTGACGATGGCGATTCTGAATTCAAACGAGTCCTGATCAGTTTGTTTCAAAACAACTTTTCCAACTTGTCATATCCAACAGTGGCCACTGGAACTTGCAAAGGAATTGGCGGTGGCTGTGGCAGGTAGGACGGCGAAGCAGGGAACGGACCAGGGATGGCGATAGACGGAGTCAGTGAGTAGGACGGGGCAGCGACCGGAGAGACGTAGGAAGGAGCCGATGGGAGGATTAGGGGAGGTGGGGCGACGGAGAAGGATGTGGAGTAGGATGGGGAGGGGGAATAGGAGGAAGGAGGCATGGCAGGGGACCAACCGGGCTGGAAGAAGAAGAAGATGTTGAAAGGGAGGATGGATCGAAAGGAACTCACTTGATAATATGGCGAAGCGGCTGCAGGATACGAAGAGTAGGAAGGGGAATATGAAGGGGAGTAGGAGGGAGAATAAGAAGGATAGGATGCAGATTGAGAGTAGGAAGTGGAGCATGGGGCAGGTTGAGCACACACTGGCGGGGGAGCACAGATGGGAATCGGCGGAGGAACGGGACAGGAACAACCACATCCACCACCACCTCCTCCGGTTCCGAAGAAGAATTGAGAGCTGGGAGGGATGAGCAGTTGGAGGAGAATGAGAGCAGATAGCATCTCTTCGGGAATCGGTGTGAATGGGATTGAGATTCGGAAAGATTGAGATGGGGAATGCAACAGTTTGAATGGATCAGCCAATGAAACAGGTGGAAAAGGAAGAAGAAGAAGCGGCAAGGATAGTTTCTTTGTGTCCCCTTGGTCCCCTCACTGCAACCTGTATTGAGGCTAATCCTTGAAAGTGAGAACAGAAGAAGCGGTGCGGCGGGGCGGAGGAGGACTTTTAATCTGGCAAAGCGAAGAATTCCTTTTTTCGGATCTCAACGGGGAAATTCAGGGAGGAACGGGGGAAAGGAAACATTGAAACGCTGGGATTAGGTGTTTGGTCTCAGGGTGTAATTACTATGCAAAGCATCTTGGTTTTCTGAGGTTACCAGCAGATTGATCCCGATCTTGACACTGCTATTTTGACGTTGAAATTAAAATTGTATTGGAATTATCCCTCCAAACTTCTGGGAGTTCATGATGCAGATGCTCAAAGAACTCTTGGAACACACAAAAACACGGATTATTTTTTTTTTGTTTTTTTGGTTTATTGAAATTTTTGACATTATTACAAATATTATACAGTGGTAAATGCACATTATGAATTAGGCATTATGACAATTACAATTATCACAGAAATTAGGAATTATTACAAAGAAAGTGGTCATCAAAAATTGGAATGTGAAGATCTGCTATTTCCATCTTCCCAGTCCAACTTTAGTTGAGAAAATGAATGAAAAACAAGAGAAATTATTAATTATGATCCTTGAGAATCTTCTTGGCTGGTTGGGCATTGTCAGCAGTGGCCTTTCGCTTGGTTCCAGTGGCAGTTGCGGCAGTAGTTGGAGCATTGACGAACCGACCTTCCTTCAGATCCTTGGCATTGACCAGTTGCACCAGATTGACTCTCTTGATGTAATTGACATCAAGTTCCACCGATGGCACCTTTGCATTGACTGATTGTTTATCTAATGCCGACTTAAATCGCTCGATGTAGGTGGTCAAGTCCAAATTCTTTCCAACTAGGTTGAGGCCAATGAAGTAGATTGACTTGTTGTTGGCCGTGCACTCCTTTGGTTGGTAACATTTCGTGTCGATATGAGCCAGCTCGACCATCGGATTCCTCTCCAAGTTGCCAATGAGTTGACGAATGCGAGACTCGAAGAATCCAGTGTACGCAACCAGATCCTTGTCAGTGGCTGCATTGATTTGCAGGGCAATGAAATGGCGGTATCTCGAGAAGAAGCTGACCTTCTGGAACAAGTCCTTCCAGCTCGCCTTGTTCTCGTTGATACTCTGGCAAATGTCGTGGGCAGCCTTCATCTCGTCTTTGATGATCTGAGCAGTGAATGTAGACACATTATGGGTAGAATTCTGCTGTGGAAATGCAGGAGTGATAATTGGCATAAGATGATAGCGGTTGGCGGCAGGGTTCCAGACACTTGGATGGTTTGGGAGGTGGTCAAGGACCACGGGGCACGACCATTTCCAAGTGGAGAAGACCATGAACATCTTCTGGACAATCCTTGCGGCAGTGGCATTTGGATACAACTGACAGGTGCGAGCAACCAGGATCGCCCAGGTGATTCCTCCGAAGAAGCCCATTGCATTGGAGGAAAGTCCATGATTCTTTGCCCACAGCTTGACAGCACGGAGAGCATGGCAGAACTCCTGGGGATTGGGGACCAGTTTCAGCAGACGTTCGGCAACACGGCAGCCATTGATGGAGCGGATGCTCTCTTGATCCAAGTTTTGCAGGATGCGGTCGTCGGCCAGGTCGAGTTTGACAGGGATCTGGCTCATGGCCAGATTGGCAAACAGAATGTCGATTTCCACTCCCGCGAACTTGAATGTGATGATTGGAACATATGCATCCGGGACTGGGGTAAGATCCGTGATGAACCGATCCGCCATGAGCATTTCGACAAAGGAAGTGAAGAATTGCTTGCGGGTGATGTGGCGAGGGACGACGAGAAGAGTATCGATGTCTCCTCCGGGAGAATGCACGTTGAGACGATAACTTCCAAAAGCCAAGAGTTGAGCAGACGGTTTATAGTCCGGGATGACAGCAGACATGGCGACTTCCCACTTCCTGGCAGTGACAGTGAGTTTTTGGATGATATGAATTCGCTTGGTCGTCTCCGTCTTTGTCTCGAAGCTGTTATTGTCCTTGAGTTGTTGAAGCAGTGCCTCAGTTTGGAACAGCTCGGCAGGGGTGTCCTTGGCAAGAGAAATCGGCTGAGAGACTCCGAGGAGCGGGGTGTTGGAGGCAGAGTTGGCAGCAGAGTGCATAATGATTTAAGCGAGGTATCTGAAAAAACAACTGTTACAGTCATGAATTGATACACGAGAGAAGAATAAGTACAAGAAGAAAGAGAGAAGAGTTACCGGCACTGCGTCTGGCGGATCCTTGCTGCTCGGCGCGAAGAGCTTCGAAAAATGCTCTGAATGAGACGAAAGAAACACTTACGACTTGTTGTTGTGAAGTTCGTGGTAGTTGATGGAACATTGAGAAAGAGTATTCGAAGTTGATTCAAAAATGGCGGAATGGAAACGAAAAACACTCACGGTTCATCCTTGTCGAGTTTTTTGGTGGTTCCACTGAATTCAGAATCCAAAAAGTTGAAATTTTTATCAAAAGTTTGTACAGAGTAAAGAAAGTATCAAAAAATGAACATTAGAAACTCACGGATCATTGTTGTCAATGGAAGTTTCGATGGATTGATTTCGGAAAACACGAAAAACTGAACGGAATTAAAAATTTCGATTGTTTCAAGAGGGAATTGGTACAGAAATATTTGAAAGTTACAGATGATCTGGGGTAGATCGTTGATGGAGGTGAACGGAAGAATTCGAAAGTTGAGCGACAAGAAGAGAAATTAAGATCTCGAGAAACCAGAAAGAGAGAAAAAAGAACTCACCATCCTTGACAACGGAAATGGGTAAGAATGAGACTGACTGTCCGATGTGCACACTGTGTCTCCGCCTCCAGATGTGTAGTTACTTTGTCACGTCTTCAGAGACCGTAAATGTGGAGTTGTGTCACCTGGACCCTTAGTGCACCGTCACCATGTGTTGCAGCATGGGAGACAAGAAGATCGTAGATATTTCACGAATTTACTTGATGAAGGGAACAAAAATGGAAACGGAATAGCTTACGATTCATTCTCGCTGAACTTCTGGGAGAATGAATAAATTTGAAATGACACACAAAATTTACAGAAATGAAAAAACATTGATGAAGAAGTAACGAGAGAATCCTACAAAGCAATTGATAAATCGATTAAAGTTTGGAATTTTTGGAAAGCAGGAAAACGCTTAAAATTCAAATATAATACAAAATTGATACAGACAAGGAAAAAGTTACCGGTGGTTCCCTAGATCCTTGATAACGATGAGCAAACGTTTTCAGAAAAAATTGGAAATGAGGCGGCAAAAAACACAAAAAATAAACTGTGAAGAGAGCTAAAAGAAACTCACCATCCTTGACGACGGAAATGAGAAAGAATGAAACCGTCTGGCCTCTGTGCACAGGGAGTCTCCTCCTCCTTCCGGGATGTGTAGTTACTTTGCCATGTATTGGAGACAGTAAATGTGGAGTTGGGTGAGACCCCCTTTCTTTGTGCACCGTCACCATGTGTTGCAGCATGGGAGAGAGTACTGTAATACAAGATGAGGAAGGGGTGCGCACCTGGGACAGTTGCAACACATTCAGAAGGAGGTCCTTGTGCGAGGAGGGACACTCATTCGGCTTCCTTTCCGTCATGGAGTATGGTGAGTTGTTTTCTTCTGTACTCTCTAATTTTTTTGTTTATTCTTTTTGTTTTTTAATTTCAGATCGTTCTTCTGTTGTTGTACCATTTCAAAACTAAGTTGTAGTGAAGTTTTTCATTTTGGGTGTCATTTGAACTCGATGTTTCAATTCTGTGTATCTATCATTTTAAAATAGTGAATCACTATTTTGTGAAATCCCAACTCTCCGATCTTTAGTTTCATGCTGTACAATTGGGTGTTACCCGACTCTTTTTTTGTAACCACCGGTAACTTTTACCTTGGCTGTACCTATTTTCTCTTAAATTTGAATTTTGGATTTCAAACGTTTTTGTGTTTTTCAAAATTCCAAATTTCAATCGATTTACCAATCTTCCGTTTCTTCTACACCATTGTTTTTTTCATTTCTGTAAATTTTGTGTGTCATTTCAAATTTGTTCAATCTCCCGGAAGTTCAGCGAGAATCAAACGTGAGTTATTCCGTTTCCATTTTTGTTCCCTTAATCCAGTAAATTGGTAAAAAACCAAAATGCCTACGACCCTCTTGCCTTCCATGCTGCAACACATGGTGACGTTGCAGAAGGGGTTCAGGTGACACAACTCCACATTTACGGTCTCCAAGACGTGGCAAAGTAACTACACATCTGGATGCGGAGACACTGTGCACAGAGGCAAGTCAGTCTCATTCTTACCCATTTCCGTCGTCAAGGATGGTGAGTTTCTTTTTTCTCTCTCTGGTTTCTTGAGTTTTCATCTTCTCGTTCCTCAACTTTCGAATTCTTCCGTTCACCTCCATCAACGATCTACCCCCAATTTCCAATTCCGTTCAGTTTTTTGTATTCTCCGAAATCAAACCATCGAAACTTCAATCGCCAACAATGATCCGTGAGTTTCCAAACATTGCCAATCGCTTTGTCAAATGTTCTATACTTTCGTTATTCTGTACTTACTTTTGATATCATTTTCAACTTTTTGAATTCCGAATTCAGTCGAGCCACCAAAAAACTCAACAAGGATGAACCGTGAGTGTTTTTCGTTTCTATTCCGCCATTTTTGAATCAATTTCGAATACTCTTTCTTAATATTCCATCAACTACCACAAACTTCACAACAACAAGTCGTAAGTGTTTCTGTCGTCTCATTCAGAGCATTTCTTGAAGATCTTCACGCCCGAGCAGCAAGGATCCGCCCGCCAGACGCAGTGCCGGTAACTCTTCTCTCTTTCTTCTTTTACTTATTCTTCTCTCGTGTACCAATTCATGACTGTAGCAATTCTTTTTTCAGATACCTCACTTAAATAATTATGCATTCTGCTGCCAACACTGCCTCCAACACTCCACTCCTCGGAGTCTCTCAGCCAATTTCTCTTGCCAAGGACACCCCTGCCGAGCTGTTCCAGACTGAAGCAATGCTCCAACAACTCAAGGACAACAACAGCTTCGAGACCAAGACGGAGACGACCAAGAGAATTCATATCATCCAAAAGCTCACTGTCACTGCCAGGAAGTGGGAAGTCGCCATGTCTGCTGCCATCCCGGACTATAAACCGTCTGCTCAACTCTTGGCTTTTGGAAGCTACCGCCTCAACGTTCATTCTCCCGGAGGAGACATCGATACTCTTCTCGTCACTCCCCGCCACATCACCCGCAGTCAGTTCTTCACGTCTTTTGTCGAAATGCTCAAGGCGGATCGGTTCATCACGGATATCACCCCAGTACCTGACGCGTATGTTCCAATCATTACCTTCAAGTTCGCGGGAGTGGAAATTGACATTCTGTTTGCCAATCTGGCCATGACCCAGATCCCTGCCAAGCTCGACATTGGCGACGACCGAATCCTGCACAATTTGGATCAAGAGAGCATCCGCTCGATTAATGGCTGCCGTGTTGCCGAGCGTCTGCTGAAACTGGTCCCCAACCCACAAGAATTCTGTCATGCTCTCCGTGCTGTCAAACTGTGGGCAAAGAATCACGGACTTTCCTCCAACGCAATGGGCTTCTTCGGAGGAATCACCTGGGCAATCCTGGTTGCTCGAACCTGCCAGTTGTATCCAAACGCCACTGCCGCAAGAATTGTCCAGAAGACGTTCATGGTCTTCTCCACTTGGAAATGGTCATGCCCCGTGGTCCTCGACCACCTCCCAAACCATCCAAGTGTCTGGAACCCTGCCGCCAACCGCTATCATCTTATGCCAATTATCACTCCTGCATTTCCACAGCAGAATTCTACCCACAATGTTTCCACATTCACTGCTCAGATCATCAAGGACGAGATGAAGGCTGCCCATGACATTTGCCAGAGAATCAACGAGAACAAGGCGAGCTGGAAGGACTTGTTCCAGAAGGTCAACTTCTTCTCGAGATACCGCCACTTCATTGCCCTGCAAATCAATGCTACCACTGACAAGGATCTGGTTGCCTACACTGGATTCTTTGAGTCTCGCATTCGTCAACTCATTGGCAACTTGGAGAGGAATCCGATGGTCGAGCTGGCTCATATCGACACGAAATTCTATCAACCAAAGGATTGCAGTGCCAAGAACAAATCAATCTACTTTATTGGCCTCAACCTAGTTGGAAAGAATTTGGATCTGACCAACAACATCGAGCGATTCAAGTCGGCATTGGATAAGCAATCAGTCAATGCAAAGGTGCCATCGGTGGAACTTGATGTCAATTACATCAAGAGAGTCAATCTGGTGCAACTGGTCAATGCCAAGGATCTGAAGGAAGGTCGGTTCGTCAATGCTCCAACTGCTGCCGCAACTGCTACTGGAACCAAGAGAAAGGCCACTGCTGACAATGCCCAACCAGCCAAGAAGATTCTCAAGGATCATAATTAATAACTTTTCTTGTTTGTCATTTATTTTCTCAACTAAAGTTGGACTGGAAAAATGGAAATAGCAGATCTTCACATTTCAATTTTTGATGACCACTTTCTTTGTAATAATTCCTAATTTCTGTGATAATTGTAATTGTCACAATGCCTAATTCATAATGTGTATTTACCACTGTATAATAATTGTAATAATGTGAAAAACTTCAATAAACCAAAAAAACAAAAAAATAATCCGTGTTTTTGTGTGTTCCAAGAGTTCGTTGAGCATCTGCATCATCAACTCACAATCATCATTCTGCAATTTGATAAACTGTACCGGATAGTTTCCCCGAACTACAGTCTATTTCCACTTGTCACTTTCCCTTTTTGAAAATGTCTCAACTTCAGTTCAATAGGCGATTAACATTTCCGACTCCTCCCTCGGCACTCGAACCTCAGAGATCAAAGAATCACACAACTGTTTCACAAAACACACTGTGCGGCCGCAGGACAAAGAACATAAACTCCACTGTGTGTGTTTTCGAATCGATTTTCCATCAATCTCCTCGGAAGTATTTAACAGAAAAAAAACTCGCGGACTACATAGACTAACTGTCTCTTTGAAATGTCGATTGAAAGTGTCCTTACGAAAGGAAACGGTCTATTTAATACGCACGTGCTTCTGGAAGATGTGCAGAATGTAATCGCGAAGCAGATGGGAGCAACGGTCGCCGACTCGCTCAACAATGCCAAGTTCACTGCGGTTGGAGATGGAAATGTGAGTTTCAAATTGCCAGACTCAAAACGTACTCCTGTTCTTAATGATTTTTAGGGATTCATGAGTCAAGTACTCCTCGTCGAATCCTTCGATTCTTCCGTCCAACCATCCAAGTTCATCCTCAAAATCGTCTCATGTCTCCATTTCCAAAAGATCTGTGAAAAGTTCAAGACCAATGGATCCGTCCATCAGTTTACTCCCGAAATGGAGGCAGCGATGATGAGAAATTTGGAGTCGCACGCTCAAGAACTTCACAACAGAGAAGTGAACTTTTATGAAATCGTGAAAAACTGGAAGGCTCATGATGAATTGCTTTCTCCGAAAGTGTACTTCTGGAATAAGTTTGGCAATGAGAATCCAGCGAAAGGATTCTTAGGAATGGAATTTGTTGAAGGCTCCGAGATTCGGCATTTGTACGAAAACGTGAAGGTAGAGGAGCTTCGACCGATTCTGAAGTCGCTGGCTTTCTTGCAAGTCAAAAGTCTATCGATGACTGAATCCGAGAGGGAGAGTGTTGGAGGATTCGATTTCGAGAAACTCGTTTGTCAGATGCTTTCTGAAACGGGTCTGAAAGGAATGTTGGATGCACTTCGAATGATGGACGAGCAGAGATTGGGAGGAGCGGTGGAGAAATTGGAGGAGATGGGAATGCAGCTGGTGAACTTCGAACTAGTCAAGAACTTGAACAAACGAGTTGGAATAGAGAAGGAAGTTCTTGTTCATGGAGACTTGTGGTCTGCGAATATCTTATGGAAAAAGGTGGGAGATGGCTATGAAGTGGGGAAGATAATCGACTATCAACTTCTCCACTTTGGAAATCCAGCAGAAGACCTTGTCCGTCTCTTCTTGACCACATTATCCGGTCAGGATAGAAGATCTCATTGGGAGAGTTTGCTGGAGGAATTCTACGCCTATCTGCTGTTTCATCTAGACGGCCAACATGCTCCTTACACTTTAGAGCAAGTGAGTGAAAAATACGAATATTTTATTGTCACATGACTGTTTTTTATCAGCTCAAACAATCATACCGCTGTTATTTTGTGACTGGAGGTCTCGTCGTTCTTCCAATGTTTGGGCCATTGGCAGAGGTCGGGTCATTAGTTGAAGGCACTTTTCAACTTCCTCTTTCAGGTCAAAATGGATCAAAGCGATGGTGAAAACAACACAAAACATCGAGAAGTTCTGCTGGAGAAGGCAGAGTGTCTACTGGAAGACATTGCCCTTTATCAGAAACACAATGCTCTGTAGTCCCGAAAATCACATTGCCTACAATCCAATAAATTCGCAATAAAACGTTCCCTCCCCGAAACACGTGACTCAACTTATCTCTCAACTTGCCCTCGTTTCCCGAATCAGGAAACCCTCGGTTCCCTCTGAACTCAACGCGTTGACGGTTTTTTTGTGTGTTAGATGATAAGAGAAAACCGGCAGAAACCACGATGTGCTCCCTCCCATTTATAATCAGTTGGCATCTTAGCGCCTGACACAACTCTTCATTCATTCGATCGAGAAATGACCCCGAAACAAGAGACTATTCTGGAGAACGGCTCCGGTCTGTTCGACACTCATGTGCATTTGGAAGATGTTCAAGAAGTCATTGGAGAGCAGATGAACACAAACGCACGTCTGGGACCGAATACCAAGTACACTGTTATTGGAGATGGAAATGTGAGTGCTTACTTCATTTTAATCACGGCTTTCAAGTATGCTAATGTTCCAGGGATTCATGAGTCGTGTTATCCTCGTCGACGCCGATTGGACCGTCCATGACGAGCATCTTCCCATCAAGTTCATCTTGAAGATCACTTCCTGTCTCCATGTGCATGCCTTAGTCGAGAAAATGAAAGCCGGAGGGCCACAGGCGTTTTCCGAGGAACAGGAAGCCATGCTCTGGTCGATGTTCGAAGTTCAGGCCCAAGGACTGCATAACCGAGAAGTGAACCTGTACAAAATAACCGAGAAATGGAACAAGAATGAGGAGATGTTGAGCCCGAAGATCTACTTCTCAAAGAAGTTCGACGCCAACAACAAGACGAAAGGGTTCTTGGGAATGGAATTGGTTCCGGATGTGACTATCAGACACTTGTACTGCAATGTGAAGCCACATGAACTTCACCCAGTTCTGAAGTCTCTCGCTCATCTGCAAGTTGGAAGTCTTCATATGAACGATGAAGAGATTGAGAGCATCACTGGCTACAACTTCAAGGAGCTGATGGGACAGATGATGAATGAGGATGGAATGGCTAACATTTATGAGCAGTGTCGCAATATCAATCAGGAACGACTCGCTAAGAAGACGAATACAATCCAGGGATTCGGACAGGATATTGTCGACTTCGAGCTGGCTTGCAATCTGAACAAATATGTTGGTGAGTGGAAACGAGATGATGACACTACACTCTAGGTTGACTAGTTGGTTGATCACCCGTTGATGATATGACAAGGCGATAAGAAAAGTTTGAAAGTTTAGGCATCAAGAAGGACGTGCTCGTTCACGGAGACCTTTGGGCAGCCAATATTCTTTGGAAAGAGACCAAAGGGGTGTTCTCTGTGAGCAAAGTCATTGATTATCAGCTGATCCACATGGGAAACCCTGCAGAGGATCTGGTCCGAGTCTTCCTTTCCACATTATCAGGCAGCGACAGACAGAACTATTGGGAGAGACTGTTGGAGCAGTTCTACGAGTATTTAGTGGACGCCCTTGGAGATCAGGAAGCACCGTACACTCTCGAACAGGTAGGTAGACAAAATCAGCTTACGCAATCAGACTTTCACCTATTTTTGATATTTTCCAGCTGAAAGAGTCTTATCGTCTCTATTTTGTCTCTGGTGGTCTTGTCATGTTGCCGATGTACGGCCCGATTGCGGAGGTGAGAGGGAGCGGCGTATCAGTGATTTTTCAAGACAAACTCTGTTTCAGATGAAACTATCAATGTCGAATACTGAAGATGCCGAAGCATACAGGGAGATTCTGACGGAGAAGGCCGAACATCTTCTGGAAGATTTGGAAAGATGGCATCTCTACAGTAAGGATGTGACGAAGAACCACGAAGAAACGGTGGCGGCGGTGGCAGCGGAATAGAACTTTTATAACGAACTCAATAAATACATTCAATTTTGATTTTGCAGAGTTTTCCAGAGTTCCAAACAAATAAAACATGGGGAGGAGAATAAGAAAACGAGTTGAGGGTGGGGGAGATCATTGGGAATATCAGCATCGTAAGGATCGGGTTATTAAGTTAGATCAGCCAGAAGAATAGCGGATGTCTTTGTGGAGCTGGAGGTGGGGGAGGCGGGGGAGAGGGACGGACTGTCGTTGGGAGGGGGATCAACGGGGCGACGCATTTGCAGTCGTGCAGGAAGATGTTTCCAAAGTCGTGGCACTTGCCGCACCAATTCAGAGCGAAGACGTCTTTGCAGGAGTTGGTGAGCCAATCCCATCCGCATCCGAGTTGCTCGTGAGTGTCGTGCTTGTCTTCATTTGAGGCTTGAGATAGGACTGACTGTCCGATAGCCGGCTGTTGTCCGGGAAGGACACCTTGGTTGACCTGATTGTTTGGAAGGTTTGGAAGTCCCCCGAGCTGAAAAACATACGTCCTTATCAGGGAAATTTCAGTAAACTCACAGTGGGTACTGTATTCTGGTTAGGTCCATTTGGCGTCAGAGTGACCGGTTGCTGTGGTTGCGGGAACGTTGGAACTCCGACTCCCAACGCGTTCGTTGGCTGATGCGGAATTCCAATTGGGTTCAGACCAATTGGGGCCTGAGGAAATGCTGGTGGTGGTTGTTGCGGAGGAATATTCTGTTGCTGGATCGTCTGTGGAATCTGAATTTGACCAGGAGCAACGAGAGAAGGCATTGTGAAAGTTGGCGGGGAGATGGGTGTTTGTGGAGTGAAGACGAGCGGAGGTTGAGGGGAGAGCTGCATTGATTCGGAATCAGATAAGTTTTGGGAAAGATAAGAAGGCACTTACGGGTTGATTGATGTTCGGTTGAGCTGACCCATTCGCTGTCACAGTTTGGGAGTAAGTTTTTTGACGGGAGAACTGAGCATTCAGAGAGTTATTGTCTCGAATTTCCTGTACTCTTCGTTTTTTAAATCTCTTTCAAAACAGCAGACTCACATTGATAGAGTTGTGCTCCGGCATCTGAGTGGTCGTCGGAGTCACTATAGTGGGTGTCGTCGCCGTCTCATCTTCCCTGATCTTCACTGCCATCGTCGTTCGTTCAATGGCTTTTGCGTGCTGGAAACATCTCATCATAATCATCAAAAATCGTTTGTCACTCTTGTTTTCTTACGTCCTCCGCCTCTTCGTTCGTGATGATATCATTGTCTGACATCTTCTTCTCATTATGCTTCTCTGCATCGTACTTATACGAGACGATTTGGACGGATTCTGAAACTGAATCATCGGGGAATGACTACCTTTTCATTCTCTTCAGATAACTAACCTTGAGGCAACGGAACGCTCTGAATATCGTGTGTGGTGGCGGATTGAACTCGCTTATGAAAACGGCCAGAGGCGCGGAATAATCGGGGACTGTCTATCAGACCTTTGTAGCCTTGAAATCGGATTAAGAGGGTTGGCGAGGGAAAGCTGTGAACCTTGTGTACCTTGTGACGACGCGTCTCGGAATACTCGAGACCGCAACCGATTCTTCGAACCAACGCGGTTCGTCGGGAAGATCAATGAGGGAACTACTTCATTTTGGGGACCTTCTAGAAGGGCGGGATGTACGATTGGAGCAACCTGTAAACGGGGAATGAGTTGAGAATCGGAAGGAGGGAAGGAGGCTTACTTGGCTCTCGACTACTACAAATGAAACTAGAGATGATAAAAAGATATGTAGTAGGTTCATCGCCTGAAAACGGGAAGAGTGGGGAACGATTGGGTAAAAGGCAAAAAAGGCAGAGAGAAAAAAAATGACTGTGGTAAGCAGCAAGTGGTTGGGTGAAGAGTGGGTGGAAAGTGAAACTGAGGGATGAGGCAAGGAGGGCTTATACATCCCTCAACCATCACAAAAAGGCTTCGAAGCGGTTTTTGAGAGAGGTGGAGAGAGTGAGAGAAGAGGCAAGAAGGTGAGGGAGAAGCAGAAGAAGGAAGGAAATGAGGAAGGCAGGAAGGGAGATGTTTGTGTGAGGAAGGGGGCTGCGGTTGGCAACCGTCTCCAATCTTGTCTCCGCCGCTCACGGTCAATGGCAAAGTGAAAGCGATAGTTGATACAGGGCGTTGATAGGGGCGAATAGAAAGTGAGGCCATGCTGGGCTAGGTTGAAACGTTGCGAATCCATCTCTGTCAGGGGCGAAGAAGACTGAGAAGAAGAAGAAAAAGAAGCAGTCAAGATTGGGAAGGAATAAAGAAATAAGCGGGAAAGAAGCAAGGATTTGAGAGTGGGACGATGTATGGATCAGACGAGACGCAGAACGACGAGATGACCTCAATTGGCAGGAGGGGAGCGAAGAAGAAGAAGAATCGGTTCTCTCTTCGATTCGATGCGATTCCGAGAAAGTGAGAAAATAAGCGAGACAGACCGATATCCGTGAGTTTGTGACCCGTGGACGTGAGCTTTTCAATGGTGTCGATCGCGCGATCTGATTAGATCTCGAAATACAGAAAGATCAAACTATAGGCAACAATTGAAGACGGAGGGGATGAAGAAGAAGAGTAGGAGGACACTGGAGGGATTAGTAGTGGAAGAGAAGAAACAGAAGCATCTGAAGATGTTCTCAAAGAAGGGAGGCTTCCTAATGGGTTCCTTTCTTGAATCTAATGCGTTTGATGGAAGAGGAAAATGGGATGGTAGGGGGGGGGGGGGGGCAGAAACAAATGGAAACACGGAAAGAGAGAACGGAAACTTTTTATTCGGAAGACTTGATGATTGATTCTTTGATACACAGTAGACTAACGAAGCTAATTAATCAATTTATTTATATTTAGAACTCTGGTTTCGCTTTGTTTTTTTGCCGGAATGTTAGGATCTTAGGTTCTGGTGATGATATGGGTATGTTAGTAAGTAGACGACTTGCAGCAGACGTGGTGACCGAATCGGTTGGAGAATACGCATCTGAAGGCATTATTGGCATTTTGAGAAGGTTTAGGGACTCACTTATTATGGCTCATGGGACAAGAGTCAATGGCTGGAGGTAGACACTTGGGCGCGGTGAATCCGTCTAGATACTCGGCTCCTTCGGGACAGAGATGGACTGCAACGATTCTAGAATTGACGAGAGAATATGGATTGTTAGGGAATGCAGAATGAGTACTCACTGGGAGAATGGATAGGTATGAACGGCACGGAACGAGGCACCTTTTTGTCGCCGCCATTGGTGTTAGAAGATGGGGGAGATGCAGGGGGAGGAGGTTCTGGAACAGGGAAAATCGAGGGGGACGAGGAAGAACAAGATAACTCACGTTTTCTGCTGCCAAATCTGAGATTCTCACTGTCTCCATTTTTCGGATCTCCGCCTCCGAACCCTGCTGAGCACTTGCCGTTGTCACAGTTGTCCCCGGCACCGCCATATCCTCCATATTCATCACCATTGTTGTTGTTGTTGTTCCTTCGGTTTCCTCCATTGAATCCATTGTTTCTGCCATTACCGCCCCCGTTTCCATTTCCATTTCCATTCCCATTTCCATTTCCTGATCTCGGTGGTGGCCCGTTTCTTCTGTTCGATCCTGATCCTTGGTTCGACGGTTTCATCGGTCGAGATGGTCCTCCATTTCCACCGTTCCTTGGTCCACTCGGTCTGTTGTTCCTATTATTGCTGCTTCCATTGTTATTCCCATTGCTACCGTTCCCTCCTCCTCCACCTGCCTTCTTGAACTTCAATCCTTTGCACAGCGGCTTAGGCTCCGGAATCGGCGGCACCGGTCCATTGCCGCCTCCTCCATTGTTTCCCATTCCTCCCAAATCCGCTTCACATCCATTCTCGTTCTCTTCATAATCATCCGGACGCGGTCTTCTCGGCCGATTGTTCCCGTTGTTCCACGGACATCCTCCGTTGCCGCACTCCTCACTGTTGCCATTGCGGTCGTTCCCTCCGTTTCTCCTCCCGCATCCTCCCATTCCGCATCCTCCTCCGTTCCCTCCTCCTCCATTGTTCCCTCCTCCGTTTCCTCTGCAGTTCATTCCACATCCACCTGATCCTTGATTCCCTCTTCTTCCAAAAGAACATCCGTTACCACTGCACCCACTGTTTCCGTCACCATCCTCATAATCATCGTCTTCATCATACTTTCCTTTCCGATTCGGCATTGGAATGGCAGTTGACTCGATGTTATTCCCTCCAATCATCTGCTCAACTTTCGGAAGTCCCAACCGTGACATGCTGATTGGAACTATCGGGTTCCTTGGCCCTCTGTGATCTCCTCCGACATCTTCTTCATCTTCTCCATCATTCAGCCTTCCAAATGGGCGATTCGGACGGAAAGGTCTTCTTTTTTTCAGAACTGGAGATGGTTCGGGGATAGATGGAAGACCTGCTGGTGGCACATCAATCTCGTTTCCACAGCAGATAAATCGACGGATTTCTCGATTGAACTCACACTTGAATCCACGGAGGCACGCCTGAAATCGGAGAGTTTATCAAGTTTCAAACGGAAGGAAGAACTTGTTCCTTACCTGAAAGTAGCAGTCCCTCAATCGGTTTCCATAGTCAATCAGTACTGTTTTGTCTGGATCATTGCACTGTGGTCTTCGAGATGGAGCACTTCTGAATTGCAGTAAGTGATGATTCAGTCCGAAAAGAGAACTCACTTGACAGTAGTTGTAATCAGAACCGGTGCTTCTGTAGTCGTTGTAACTGGAATTTTGCGGCTTTTCGTCTTGCGCGGCTTGACTGTAGTTGTCTCGAACTCCCACTCGATGTCTTCCTCCTCCTCCTCTTCGCTCTTCTTCTTGATCAATCGCTTCTCTTCAATCTTCAGATCCTCTTCTTCCTCTTCATCTATCGGAAACACTTTCTGGTTTTCCTCCTCATCAATCGGTTCCACAGTAATCCCCATCGGTTTTAGTTTTGACATTGGAGATACTATTTCAGATGAGACTTCTGATTCCGGGTTGATTTCAGACCAACAACAGTAGTCTTGGAAGCCGGGAATGAGGATCGGGAACCGTTCGCACGCAGTTCCTCCGGGACAACTCGTCTCGTTGTAGACACCCAACTGCTGCTTACAAAGTTGTAAATCGCCACTGATCGGATGGATGTACACTTTGTTTCCTAAAACAAGAGAGACAGTTAGTGAAAGGGGAAATGGGAAAGTGATGAATGAGAGAGACCAACCTGACGGACAGTGAATTCCTATGCCAGCGTCGGCGAACATTTTCATAAACTTTTTGGCTGAAACCGACTGCGCGACGATGGCGATGACAAGCCAGCACAGTGGTGAGATTCGTCGCATTTGGGCTCATGAAATGGCGAAGAGGACGAATGGCAGGTAGACTGACTGACCAATGGCTCGCTCACTTCGACAGTGCAAATGTCAGCCGAGGCGGGCCAGAGGCGGATTTGGGCCGGGCGCCCGTCGGTCAGAGCAAACAGTGTCATAAACCGTTGCTCGTTCGCCTCCGTCTCCGATTATTTTGGTTGATTTCGATCCGCCACCGGAAACGAAACGAGGTGTTATGATTTTCGAGGTTGTTTCGTGCAAACAATTAACAGAGAAAGAGAGATACGGCACTGATTGCTTTATTTATTTCATGAAAAGAGTACACATATAAGGAAGGGACGATTAGAGACGCGCTTGAACTCCTCCGGCAATGATAATCATCTCTCCGGTCACGTAGGAAGCATCATCCGAAGCCAGGTAGGCGACAGTGCCGGCGCAGTCTTCCGGCACTCCGAGTCGCTCGAGGGCAATTTCCTGCACTTCCGTCAGCTCCTTCTCGGCATCCGCACCACCGTCCCAAAGCTAAAAGATACTAAGTTGTGATGAACTGCTCACTCTTTCGCAATCTTACCACTTGACTCATCTTCGTCTTTATCACTCCCGGAGCAATTCCATTCACCCTAATCTTATCCTTTGCCAATCCCATTGCCAATGCTCGAGTGAGCCCCACGAGAGTTGTCTTGGTGACACCGTACGCAGCAATTCCTGGAGGACTCTTGTAGGCGGAGTAGGAGGCGTTGAAGATGATGGATCCACCGCCTTGTTTCGCAATATGCGGGGCAACTAGTTTGGACATTTGGAAGCCTGCCTTCACGTTGACTTCGAAGAGCTTGTCCCAAACTTGGTCAGAGACTTCAAGGATGTGACCAAAGGCAGGGTTGATTCCATGATTGTTGACGAGAATGTCAATCTTTCCGAACTTTTGAAGAGTCTAAAAAAACAAAAACTTAGATGAGAATCGGATTGATTGCTTACAAAATCAACGAGTTGCTTCTGAGCATCAGTACTGGCGATATGTCCTGCGATTCCGGCGACTTTGGTGAGTCCCTTCTTCTTCAAATACTCGATTGCTTCATCGACATTCTTCTGATTTCTACTTCCAATCACCACCGACGCTCCTTCAGCCAGAAAGCGTTCGGCAATGGCGAGTCCGATTCTGGAAGATGCAAATGTCACAAACTATGATTCTTGTGGAGGTTAATTTCAAATTTAATTTCCGTAGTTTTATCAATATTTCAATTTCAATTCCATCATTATTTATCACTGAAGAGTGGCTGCTGGTGAGAGAAATAGTGTTAACAATAGAGAGACGCAGGTTCACTTACCCCTTTGTCGCTGCCGTCACAATCGCTACTTTTCCTTCAAATCGGCGGCACTTTGACGACATTTTTGTCTAGAATAAAAGAGTTTCAGAACTATTTCAGATAGTTTTATTAAAAAAATTAGATGAGAAAAACTTTCAAAACGAAAAAAATGGACGCTACCAAGATGAGAAGGAGTGTTAACATACGAAATGATAAGGTCACTACGCTGTTCCCTTGACTATATTGTAGCCCGCATGCACGCCTAATACAGATAACCACCGGGACGTTTAAATTGTTGAACTGACTAGAACTTTTGTAACTTTTTCTGTGAACCTCAAAGATTTCCAATAGATCCCTCGGAAGGTTCGCAAAGTTCTCGGGTGCAGACGCGGCGCCGAGGAAACGTGTTTGCCTTGTGACATCGCCGAGTTCTTATCTCTTTCGTCATCAGCTTCAACCCTTGATAATACTGATCATGGACGGAATATATCACACACAAAGATCACGGAGTTTTCGTGTTTATGTACAACCGACACAGTGCTGCTGCTGCTGATTATTGATAGTTTAAATGATATGACGTGGAAGTGAAAAAGCAAAGTAAAGCCGACGAGATATGCAAACAATTAAAGTTTAGTGTCCGTTGAGCACATCATCCTTGACAATCTGAATGATCGGTTCGTAGATGTCTTTCGGCGCTCGGAGTCCCCAAATGAAGTCCAGATGATTGTAATCGGTCAGCATGTTGTTTTGCTGAAAGAATCAAATTAGAATATCTCGAAGACGTCGATCAACTAACCACAACGGTGGCTGGGTTCAGATGGGTCAGAAGGAAATCGGTGACATCAGTCGGGTCGGCAAGCCAATCCGAGTCTCCCCAATACAAATAGACGGGGCGGTTGACATTGGTGAAGTCATAGGACGGCACGTTGCCTTGTCCGTAATGCTTCTTGTTTCCCTTCTCTCCATAGTCGTACTTCGGGGTGCCTCCGTGACGGACCATCTGAATCCAGTGAACAATGTTCTGAGTGGAAGTTCCCGCTGGGGTATGGGCAACGTAGATTGGAACTCTGGTCTGAAAAACAAACAAATAAGGAATGCAAGTTGACAGTTATGGCTTACATCGTTGACTTGGTTAGATTCTGGGCCAGCGATGAGGAACATGACATCGTCGCAGACATCGGCTTCAACTTGGAGTCCGGCGCAGATGGACTGGGAGACGAGCTTCATGATCCAGTTGTTTGGAAGGAACTCTCCAGATCCAAAGACATCAAACCATCCGTCGAACTCGAGGGAGAAGTAATCGGCGAAAAACTTCAACGCTCCCTTGATGTGTTTCACAGATCCAACTGGAGCCAAAGCAAAGAACTTCTTGATCTTGTTTCCCCATCCGACCTTATCCTCGGAAAGTCTGCTGAACATTGTCAATGTTCCCTGGGAGTGTCCCATATAGTAAAGGCTGTCCTGTCCAGAGACCTCGAGAGCTTTCTCGATCATAGCTGGCAAGTCGTACTGCTGCATCTCATCCCACGACCACTCCCAGAAGGCAGAATGCGACGGTTTCAGGTTCTTGTGCTTCATACCGTATGTGTTTCCACGGAAATTTCCCATCCACACATCATATCCAGCATCGGCGAAAATGAAAGCGGCAGATTCGTCGGGAAGGTTGACGACCCAGTTGGAAGAGTCACACTCGAGTCCGTGTTGCATGAAAACGACGGGTTTCTTGCCTCCTGGCCAGGTGACATTGGCTGAAAGGATACGGTAATGGGAAGAAAATGTGAATGCAATGCTCACTCTTTCCGTATGGAATTCTGTGCAACTCGAGGATGTATCCGTCTTCTGTGGTCACATCGTAGATCATTGCCGGATATCCCCAACGCATGGCAATTTGAGGCTGAAAATTGGAGTGGTGATTGTAATTACGGTAAGCTTCATTGTGATTGGTCGCACTATCAACCATTTTTGCAACGTACCGTAGTCATCTTCATCTCTGGATCCGAGTCATGTCCGCAGACAACTGCCAACGTGGCGGCCAGCGCCAATGCAGTCTTCCACCAGGTCTTCATATCCAACTGAGCGAACAATCTGGGTGCTCTGTTATCAGACCACGTTGCCGAGCACGCTTTTATCACGCAGTCTCAGTTCCTGATTTCTGCTTCATTTGCTTCATTTCACCCTAAACTCCGCCCACTTTCCATGTTTTCCGGACACATTTTGAGGTTTGATTTTGGGCGGAATAGACTGGAGCAATCAAGAAAGTGATTTTATCATGGAATTGGCAGAAATTGCAAGATGATGAACATATTTGGGTAGTTTGGGTTACAAAGAACACGGTTTTCGAATTAAAGTCATAGTTTTTAGAGAGTTTGTTATGGTAGAAGGCAGAGAGAAAGAGAGAGAGATGGGTAAGGAAGTCATAAAGGCAATTAGATACGTACACCGTAGTACACAAATAAATAAGTTATTAATGAAGAAGAAGAAGAAGATGATTTGATCCCGATCAGCATCCCTTGACTTTGACATTGTCCGGACACTCGCAAACGGCACCGTTCTGTCCCGGAAGACACAAGTGCTGGCAGCCACCATTGTCATCGCCGCATGGAGTTGCTGGGCCGACGCAGGACTTTGGAACGGCCAGAATACCGAACACCTTTCCGGAACCACCGAGAGAGATTTGGAAACTACGGTAGCCTTCTCCATAGATGCCGACAGAATGGATGCGGTTGCTGGAAAACAGGTCAGATTAGGTAAAAGGATTCATTGACTTTTTTCACTTACTCTTTCCAGTCAGTCCAGTAGAACTTCTGCTCCTCGTCATGAGTCAAACCGAATGGATACTGGAGGCTGCTGAACACAGTTCTTCGTCCGGATCCGTTGTATTGGATGCATGAGAGACGATGGTTTCCAGCGTCGACCCAGCAGAGCTCATGACGATTCGGCAGAATGGTAAGGCCATTGGGAAGGTGGACATCTTCATTCAGAAAGACTCGATTGTTCTTTCCATCCATATCAACACGTCCGATGTATGGATTCTCGCGATGCCAGTCGGAGTAATAGAGATGACGTCCGTAGAGGTCGATGACAACGGAACGGGGGTTGACGAGTCCTTCAGTCACCAGAGACTTCTTGAACTTTCCATTGAGAGAAGCAACTCCAATCTCATCATTCATCGAATCGGCATAGTAGACATTGCGAGAAGACCAGTCAACGGCGATTCCTTCGGGGCTGCTGAGTTCCTTGCTGAAGAACGATTTGTGTTCGGTTCCGTTTATCGAAGCGGTGCGAATCGAGTGACCCGACATGTCACTCCAGACGATCTTTTCGTCGCGACAGTCAAAGTCGATGCCAACTGGGATGTGATGGGGGATCACAATCAGCTGCTTTCCGTACTCGTCAGGGTTCGTTGAGCGTTCAAAGATGGCCATACCACGGGCGACGAGAAGTTTGTCGCTTCTAGCAGAAGAGTCGGCTGGAAAGTAAATTTTCAGTTAAGAAACGAGTTCGAAATGAATTTGTGAGCTGTGAAAGAGGGAAAGCTATATTGACAAGTGACCCGAAACCCAGAGAACAAAACACAAAAGGCTGTGGTGAAGGGTAACAGAATGGGAAAGTGTGAACAGAACAACGGCATGGAAACCTGATAATGATTAAGAAAATGAAGGTTGTCAGGTCAAAAAGGCTTCTTGCCCTTGACCTGATTTCCATTGAGAAAAAGTATGCTGAAATGGGGATTTTATACTGAAAACAACACTCTGAAAGTACTCACGAGAGCACGTCTTTCCGTCTCCATGGTATCCATAGTGACAGTTGCACACGTAATGTCCAGCCTCTCCCGGAACACAGTCAGCATTCGAGTCGCAGAGGGAACGGTCGTCGAGACAGGAACTCATCGAGACGCAAAGGTATCCGTTGCCGTTGTATCCGGCATTACACTTGCATTGATACCCTCCAGTCGTTGGATTCTGTGCGCAGTAGGCGTGGATGGAGCAGTTCGTGCAGCGTGGGGTTTCCGTTACATCACACTTTGAATATCCATCTCCAGAAGACCCTGGCTTGCAGATGCACTCATAGTTGTTGGTGTCGTGGCGGAGGATGCACTGAGCGTTGGCATGGCAGATTCTCGGTTCCATGTTGCAGTTGGTAGCTGGAGCATACGGTAAGCAGTTGACTCCGTCTCCCTTGAATCCTTCGACGCAACGGCAAGCATGAGCATTTGCCATTTCATCGTAGATACAGTGAGCATTCTGATGGCAAGCTCCTGGATTCGACGGGTTGCATTGGTCGGATCCCTGGCAGTTGATGAATCCATCTCCTCGGAATCCAGGCAGGCACTCGCAAATGTACTCGCCGGCTCCGTTCTCATCGATGACACAGTGACCGTTGATGTGGCAGTCGGATGACTCAACACACGTTTTTGGTTGAGCTGGGACCATGTTTGGTTGGGCAAGAGGAACACAGTTGTAGCCATCTCCAATGAACGCCGCGTAACATTCACAGCGGTATTGTCTGAAAAGAATAGCAGTGAACTATGGGTAACATTTGGGGAAACCTTTACCTGTTATGATCATCGTAAACGCATTGAGCATCTGGACCGCAGTTCGGGTTGCAGGAAGAAGTTGATTGGACAGCAGGAGTACGTGGCAGTTGGGGAACTAAAATGGAAGGGGAAGGGATGAGAACAAGGGGAAACGGATGGGTACCGGCAGGGGAAAGAGCGGAGATGGCAAGCTGGGACTGCATGCAGTATTTGCCGTCGCCAGTGTATCCGGACTGGCAAATGCAACGGAACTTGGGTCCTTCTTCGGTTCTCTCGTAGACACAGTCGGCGAATTCGGAGCAGTCACGAGAGACATCGCAGCCGATTTCGGGAGCTGAAGCGGAAAGGTAACAAGCATATAGGG
>LR564483.1:0-17919 GCA_900536345.3 Caenorhabditis sp. 39 LS-2015 | reverse complement strand
ATTTCGGACTGAATAACTGTAGAAAGAATGAAACAACGATCAAACATTCGACGGGTTTTGTGTTTTCAGAATGTGATTGACAGTTAAATAGTGAATGAACTTTTATGTCATCATGAAGAGAAAAGGGGAACAACACTGTGCCTTGTCTTAATAGTTTTGGATTCATCCCTAAATAGAGAACATTTGCAAATTCTGACATTCGAATTGACCATCCGAACTACTGTAGGAAAGTTTCCCAGGATTTCAGAAACCTGGTTGTTTTATTCCTTATTCTTGATACTAATCAACTATCCTTCAAACAAAGGCTCACCGGAAACAGTCTGGTGTCATCAGTCACTACAGACATGGAGATTTCCGACTGAGGAGGGTCGGCGTGCTCCGATTCGAGCCGTCTTCGAACTGGCTGCACGTGGTTGTGGTGGTCCATCTGGAGGCCTTATCTGCTCATATCTGCAAGTTTTCAGAGTGACGCTGATCTATTAATGTCTTGTAGAAATGGAAATACTTTTGATGTAAAGTGCTTATTTGCATGCCGTAAAACCGTCTTTTGCAAATATTCCTTCATCAGGAAACAGTATGTGATTCGAGGAGTGTGCAGGGAAAAAAGAGACAATGTGACCGGACCAAAGCAGTGTGAAGGGATGAGAGGAGCAGAGAAAACGAGGAGAAGCGACGAACAGGTTGTTTATTGTTGTTGTCTTCTCACTTTTGGTGATTGAAGTGGAAAAAAAGAGGAAAAGGATGGTCTTTATAGTCGGAAAACACAGAGAATGATCGAGGGAAGAGAGTGAAGGGTGCAAGAGAGGAATAGATGGAGAGAGAACAAGAGAGAAGAGGAACGAACGCGTCGTGGGTGGTCAAGGGTGACCGGGCGGAGGAGGACGCGGAAAGCGGAAAGAGACAGAGCCATGAGGGAGGGAGGAAAGGGAGGAAAGGAGGAGAATGCAATACGAGACGGTGGGAACCTTGAACTTCATTGAAGAGGGGGAGGACTGCATCTGAAGAATTCTGAAGACCAGAAGCTGTTATTTTTGGAGAGTCCGAGCTGACTTTTTGAAGTGTCAGTGGCAGGGAGTCGTTTCTGAATCTACTGTCATATTCTCTTTTATATTCATTTCGATCACCCACCGAAACAACTTGGATTCTACAGTAATACTCCCTCCTTTCTTTCAAAAAATGATTCGACAAACAAAATGGTAAACAAGACAGAATCGGGATCAGAATATGGTGCTCTTTGACTTTTAGGACAAAGAAAAAGGGAGAGAAGGGAAACAAGAACGGGTAGGAAAAAGAACAAGAGTGAAATGGAAAGAACGCAAGAATTCATGGAGAACCGAACAGCTGACCGACAGAGAAATGACGCGATCGATGGGTCATGTGGATCAGTGTTGATATGGAAATGATAGGTCAGGTGGCGAGTCGGCTCCGAATGGAATGAGTGGGTTAAGTGAACGGGGATACAATCGGAACATCAAGTAGAACTAATCGGAACATCATGTAGAACAGTGACCGTTGAGACAGAACAGTAAAAGAGAGTTGATGACCGATTGGAAGATGGAACATTTCGGAAACTGTGCATAGAGTATTGGAGCGTTTGAGAGAGAGAAGGAAAACCACTTCTAGAAGATTCCTTTTGGAGAAACTTGCGAGTTGGAGACGGAGGAAACCGAAGAGATTGTGACTCGGAAAGTCATCATTTACAGCGAACCGACTGATAAAAACTAGGAAAAACTGGTAATTCGATTCGAGAAACAGGAGAAAGTGGCCAGTTCAAATGGCGAATGACCGGAGAGGAAAGTGGACAATTCGTTGAAATCGAGCAGCGAGTGATGCTTTGAAAACGGACGGTAAGTGGGGGAAACGTGTCATTCGGCGGTCGAGCAGAAGACTTTTTATCAGTTTGTCAGCCGTTTTCAATGGAAACTTACACTGTCAAACAACACTTTTTCCCTTTTATCAGTTGATGAATTGATTGAAACATTTCTGGAACCCAGCGGAGACAGTCATTAAAGAAATTCTTGTTTCAGGGATAATCTGAGTTGGTCAGGAAGTTTTGGATGACGATTAGCTCTCTATTGTCAACTGAAATCATTGTTCGTGGAAACAGGAAACTTTCGATTCGAAAAAATGTATTCAAAACTTTTACGGTCTCAAAAATCACAATAACTTAAGAAAGAAAATGAAAATGGGAAGACTGGAATCACATGGACATGGCGATTTTTCTAAAAAATCAAACAGATAACGAGAAAGTCGTAATGAGAAAAAACCCCG
The DNA here is from genome assembly GCA_900536345.3 of Caenorhabditis sp. 39 LS-2015. NCBI lineage: Eukaryota > Metazoa > Nematoda > Chromadorea > Rhabditida > Rhabditidae > Caenorhabditis > Caenorhabditis waitukubuli. The sequence goes on along the minus strand of LR564483.1, from coordinate 15,648 downwards.
GAGAGTGGGTGCACAACTAGATGAAAACGGATGGGATGGTTAGGAGTAAAGCAATGGAAGCCACCAAAAGTGAAAAACGGGTACAATTGATAGGATAAATACACATGAAATGATACCAAAAACCCAAATTACTCAAGAAAGGAACCCAATTATTAAAATTCAAGAAGAATCTTGAAGCTGGAAGTGAGGAGAGCTTCTGGTTTGCGGATGACCAGAACCTTGGCGTCACGGTCGTATGAAAACTCGAGTGGTTGAACTGGATCAGAAACACGAGTAATCTGGAACAATAAAATACATTCGTTTTGTAATATTGGCACTGTTACCTCAATCTTCTTCGGTGAGCTCTCAACTCCGCGGACTACAATTCTTTCAACCCAGTTTTTGGCGGCGAACTTTCCATCGACATGCTCTCCATCGAACACAGCGGAGCTTTCCGATACGGTGTTGTAGGCGAACTTGGATTTCACGAACTGTCCGTCCTGGTAGTCGTGCGTGGTTCCGTCGTCCAAATAAATCTCTCCGGTGGCAGAACCCTGTGAGTCGAGGGCAACAAACAGTGTCAGTGGATCATCTCTCATCAAGGAAGCAGAACGACGGATTCGCTGCCAAGTCGGAATGATGGATCCTCCCCGTTGATACACCGGAGTGTGTGTAATCGGAGCATCTACGTAGATCGACTCGCCACGAACCTCCACTCCAGAGACCCATTCGTACCATCTTCCGTCCTGAAAAGAACATTTGCTCTTTGTAAAAATGATCAATAACAAACCTTCTGATCTCCACGTGGAAGTTTCACTTGAACATTGAAGGTGTCCTTCTCGACCACAGGTCTCGCCAGAATTCCACTTCCAACCATCCATTGCTTCTGCTCCTCAAGCAAAGAATCATCGTTCTCAAACTCGTAAAAAACTGGTCTCATTGGAGGTACGCCATTCTCGGTATGCTGCTGGAACAGGGTGTACCAGTATGGAAGAAGTGCGTAACGAGCTCGGAGAGCATCCCGGATCACGCTCTTGGTTTGATCCGAGAAGAGCCACGGCTCACGACGACGAGTATCAATGTGAGCGTGCCCACGGAAGAACGGTTGATAAGCGGCAGTCTGATACCATCTGGAGAGCAGTTGCTCATCTGGATTACCGAAAAATCCTCCAACGTCGGCTCCGACAAAAGGAACTCCGGCGATACTGAGCGAAAGCGTCATCGGAGCCGCAATCTCGAGATGTCCCCAATCAGCCGTGTTGTCTCCGGTCCAGATAGCCGCGGTTCTCTGAGTTCCAATAAATCCTGCACGACTCAGAATGAACGGGCGTTCCTTTCCGTTGGTACGCGCCATAAGTCCATCAAATGTAGCAGATGTGTACATCATTCCGTACATGTTGTGCACTTCGCGATGTTCAATTCCACCATAATGAATCGATTCCTTGTCCATTGTGATCTCAGGTCCACTGAAAACGGACGGCTCGTTCATGTCGTTCCAGATATGAAGATTGCTGGACGATCCTGTGTAGCGTTCAAACGAGAACTGATCCTTCCAGTAGGAACGAGTATCTGGATGCCAGAAATCGAGATATTCACTGGCTCCTGGCCAGCAGTGTCCTTCAAAGTCTGATCCGTCTGTCTTTTTCACGAACAAGCCCTTATCCTTGGCATCTTTGTACACATAGTATCCATCATCTTTCTTAATATGCGGATCGACGATCGTCACCATTTTCCTTCCCTTCGCAGCTACTTTGTCAACCATATCATTAGGAGTTGGGAACTTATGCTTGTCCCAGGTGAAGTATTTCTTTCCGTCGGTGTGCTCAATATCGAGCCAGATAACATCCATAGGCATGTCGTGATCATCGAATCCCTGATTAATGCTGGCCACATCCTGTTCGTCATTGTAATTCCAACGACACTGATGATATCCTACTGAGAACAGAGGGGGAAGTGGCGTCTTTCCTGTCAGCTTGGCATTTTGACGTTGAACATCTGAAAATCAATAGGATCGAAACCATTTTGACTTCTTCAACATACCCTTGACCGTCGGTCCAACAAAGAAGAAAATGTCCACTAGACCAGACTCGGACATGAAATGAGCATCAAAGTGTGGAACATTGTCGCTGCCTCCTGTCACCTTGTCGAGCATCGTTCCGAAGAGACCCTTCGATGTGACAGATGATTGTGTGTCCACCCAAGTTTCGGCCGCGTTGAACCACAGAGCTCCAACTGAACGATTAGCACGGTGAGCAAGAATATATGGAATGGAGACGTAGAGAGCCATCGGATTATTCAACTCGTACTCGAACACATCGAGATTGTACAGACGGTAAGGATCCGTGGAGCCAACAGTGTTACGAAGGGCAAAAGCATCAGCGTGTTCCGGGAGACCATATGCAGTCTTGAAGGAAACGAACGAGATATCGACTCCAACACTGCTCGAACCGTGTTGTTTGTGATCAGTGAATCCCTTGAATCGCTCCTCCCAGAATCCATCTGGATACTCTTTTCCCTCCTCTTTCGTTCGGAACTCTTCCACTTTCAATTTTCCATCTCTGTTCACCTGCGCGATCAGCTCATCGAATTCGTTGAAAATGTTAACCACAAATGGTTTGAAAGTGATCACAACTTTGACTTTCTTGTCGCCACCAATCAATTTCGCTTCTTCTGATCCGTTCTCAACGCTTGAAAACGCGAGTTCCTCCGGAAGAGCAACAAGTGACGGGTTCGGAACATAACGTTTTCTGATTGCAGTCTCCGGCTCATCGATTTGGACACGGACCGTGGAATCCTGCAATAACTATGATAAAAACAAAAATGAACCAAGGAGTTTTTACCGTTAATCCAATTACATTCAGCTTGAGAGTGTTCTGCGAATTCTGAAGGTTGGCAGACCAAACGGCTCCTTGATGAGAAATCGAGTTGGCGAGAAGCTCATAACCGGTCGACTCCTGAAGACTCCACTTATGATGGTTTGGAATGCCATGCCTCACCGAGATGGCTCTGTGTTGCTTACAAAATGCAGACTGCTCACAGGTTTTAAAATCTTCTCGCTTCACCATCTCCACGGAAAAAGGAGAGGCGAGCAAAAGAATGGAAACAATCCAGCTACTGCCGGCGGCCATTACTGAAAAAATTAGAGTTTCTTGACTTTGCTGAAGAAAATGATAATTAATGTTAAATTCAAGATAAATCAATACAGAAAACAAATCAAGAAACGTGGAGAACAATTTAAGATAGAAAATCGTTGCGAGACCTAGTCGCCTCTTCGGTGTTGCGCCTTTAAAGTACGGTAGCTCACATAAATTTTGAATACAAATTCCTTCCACGTTTTTTCTCGATTTTTTTCTTTTTCATCTTGCAAAACAGCAAATAATCGTTCAAAATTGCGTAAATTAGTGTTTGAATCCCAAAATAAGGTCAAAAAAATGAGATAAGAGCGGTGTATCGAGTGGTGACGTTGACATAGTGCCCAAACGTTGTGTATATTGGTTTGAATACATGTGCGAGTAGAGCGCGTTTGCAATTTATTGGCAGGAGAAACGCGCGCTTTTCAAATAAAAAACGGCTCGTTCGTCGTCTCTTTCCAGTCCTTCTATTCTTATTTCCATGAAATTTACTCATATTCTTACAAGTTTCTTTTTTCAGGCGTGACATCCTTTCTTCTGCAGCTAGGACTTCAGTGTCGATGTGTGAGTTTTGTTTTACTTGAAAGAAAAATCTCGCGAAGCGAAAACTTAGAAGTTTAAAGGAGGTGAGACAGGAAAAATCGATTTTTATTTTATTTTCTTAAAATGTAGACCCGATATCATCATTCCGGGCTGGCTAGGTGCGAATTTCTAAATCGCCCTCGTTTTGGAGAAAAACGCGTGCAAAGTGGTCGTTTTTTTTCAAATCGCCGCGCTCGAAATGTCTGCGTACCGCAATTGCATACCGTAGTCCACTCATAAATTGTTGTTTTCGTTTTGTTTTTCTGTTTTTATCTAATCTTCACGAAGCTTTCCGGTGAAACATTACAATAATCTCTGTTTTACCTACATTTCAATCATTTACGATCAAAATCTCCTGAAAAACAGAGAAAAATAAGAAGTAAACAACAATTATTGAGTGGACTACGGTATGCAATTGCGGTACGCAGACCTTTCGAGCGCGGCGATTTGAAAAAAAACGACCACTTTGCACGCGTTTTTCTCCAAAACGAGGGCGATTTAGAAATTCGCACCTAGTCAGCCCGGAATGATGATATCAGGTCTACATTTTAAGAAAAGAAAATAAAAATCGAATTTTCCTGTCTCACCTCCTTTAAAAAAAAACTGCTGCAATCTTCGTAAATGGGACCAAACTTTGCCTTCGAGAATACTTGCTCGTAAAATATTGGATTTCCTTCTTTTCCTCTATCCATCACTTTCATTCTCGTCTCCCTACGACAGAGACTCAAGAATAATGCCATGCCAGAAAAATTGGTTGTTTTGTTTTCACGAACGAGTGCATTTTCTAAGTATTGAACGGCTCCCAGTTGTTCGCAATAACTTACTATTTAAATTTATATTTCATTCAATTACATTCGGAGATCTGCTTCAATTTTAGAACAAAGAGAGTGCGATGTGGGTCAGACTGTTCTTGTTTTTGTTTGCTTCTCTCTAATTTTGATACTAATTGCGAGTTTTTATTTGGTCAGAGCTCCTTTTTTCTTTTAATCATTCAAAATTGTAAATTCAGCAAGAAGCCGTTTTTTCTCTCTATGAAGTTGTCAAATTCAAGGCTATTCGAGAAGAACAATGCTCAACAGGCACCTGATCGTAAAAAACTAGTATAGTTTTCGGTGTGTCAGACAGAATGTGTCTGTGCGAGAGAAACGAAAATCGAACACAGGCGACAAAAAGCGGTGCGTTTCGATTGGTAGCGCAACCGAGTGTCAATCCTCGACCGATTCGCTTCGTTCATAACCACTATCGCTTTGCTTCGATGCGATCAAAGCGTCCGAATCGGCCGTCCGTCTGTCCGTCCACACACACATACCAATCGACTATGCGGAGGAGGAGTCCTTGCCTCTTCTCTTCTCTCCGCTCTCTCTCTCTTCCACATCGGCGGCGCGTACAGCTGCATCAAATACCCTCAAACATCGGCGCGGCGGAGCGGCCCAGGAAAAGGCGAGGACACAGAAAAGACACATGGAGACGCAGAACTGACGGGAAGAGAAAGAGGAGGTACCGTAGTCGGGTAGACCTGCGAATCGCCGATTTGTCCGCTGTATATAAAGAGGGAAGAACGCGAAGGTCTGCGTGTGATCGCCGCGCCCTTCTGCTCCTCTCTGTCGCTGTTGTTCTCTGGTCTCTCCCGTTTCCACACACTCTCTCTCCTGTCTCCCCACCATTCCTCTCCTCTCTTCATTTCCCCCTTCGCCGCCGCTTCCTGCAGGAGACACTACTCTCCTCGCTGCCCCAGTCGCGTCTGAGAGCGCCTTGTCGCGACGAATCGAATGATCGAAACGAAATGAAATGGCGTTATCAGAATGACATAATCACAGAGCGAGAATGGATGAAAGTAAGAGAGAACAAGGGAGACACGCCTCTTTTAATCATGGAGAGAATTGTACTGATGCGCAGTGGTCGACGAATTTGTGATTGTTGGATAGTACTGTGCACAAACACACATAATCGTATTTCGTTGTTCTCATAGTGTTGCGAAATATCCGATCCGATCATTGTGAGAACATAACAAAACATACAGCGAACAAAGATTTAGAGAGTCACAATTGCATTGATGAAACCGTTTTCTTCGGAGGATGGTAAAGAAGCAACTCAAGATACAGCAGAAACGTCATTGCCTTGAGTTACGAGTAATTTCCTTTCACATCTAGTTTCTTTTTGTCATTGGAAGCGGCGAAAAGAACTTTTGGATGTCCGATCTTAGTCTCAAGGGTCCCAATCACCGCTCAGCCGTTTTTCGAACGAATAAAGCTGCTGTCTTGAGCTTAGTTTGCTCGATCATGTCAAATCAACAATTGTGTGCTACAATAATCATATCAAATCTGCGTTTGATTGGTGCGTAGCCCGAGAGTCGGCCCCGAGTTAGCATGTCTGCCTAGCTGTGGGAACTCGTAGTAAGCTTATGAGCTACTTTCTATCTCCACGTCTCTGAAAACAATCTCCTGTCGGCCTTTCCAATTTCCGTTTGTATCGTTTCTCAAAATCATCAAAGGGAATGTTATTCACTTTCAGCCGTTACCCATCAATGGCGACTGCAGAACAGCCTTGCTAAACCCGTCTTCTCCGTTCTTTCCTCTCCTCACCGACCTTTACCGCGCCGTCTCCGTAGGGCCAACCCGCGTTGACACCGACACAGATACACACTCATTCGCACCATCACATCACCACGGAAAAAGGACGACGTCCCACCGAAAAAAGCGTCTGTTGAGTGGGCTGTGTGCGCGGGAGGAAAAGGATAAGCGATGGAACACAACAGCAGAGATGCGGGCTTCGCTGTGCCAATGCTACCCGTCACTTATGCAAATCGTTAGTTTTGATCTAAACTTGATCACTTGCAATAGTGATCGCATTAACGATTGATATTCATGCACATTAAAACCGTGCTATTAGTCATCCTTTTCTGAACAACGGATATTTTCGAAACGTAATCCGAAGGTTAGATATGTTTATGTCTACTTTGGACGCAATTAGGCTGCTTTCTGTGTTGGAAAAAGTGAAATGTTTACACTTTCGAGCTGCCATGAATTCTTCGGAATGGCTACTTTCGCATACGCAAGTCCTTCTGCTCCAAGCGATTCCGAGAGGCAAAGTGCTCGATTTCCGTTTCATTTAACAGCACCTGCCGAGTGCTCGCTGAACTTTGGTTAGCTCAAATCTGAGTAGTCGAGCAATCAGTTCGGAAACCCACCTTGCCTTTCCACAAAACACAGATTAAATATAAACGTCTTGTCAGGATTATCGTCGAAATTTGCAGAGAGAATGCCAACGATGCCATCAACGTCTTCTACCGGGGCCTCGTCTTCATCGGTTGCTGGAAGCAGCAGTCAACAAGCAGCTGCGGCCGTCATCCGGAGACGACGCTTTAGTACTGCTAAGATTCAGCCGACGCGGATTAAGAAGGTGATGCAGAGTGACGAGGAGATCGGGCGGATGGTGCAATCGGTTCCGGTGAGCATCGGACGAGCCATGGAGCACTTCGCGGAGAAGTTCCTTCAAGTAATTTGTTTTCGACAAAGGACTGAGAATTAATTCAGTGTTTTCAGGCCTCCGCCGACGCCACTCAATTCACATCGTCCAAAACGTTAAATCCTCAGCATATGAAGCAAGCCGTCCTCAACAATCCACACTTTGCCTTCCTCGAATCGGTCTTCAAAGACGTCTCTCTCCCGCAGCAAGTAACTGAAATGAGCATTGCTCGTTCTGGAATGACACTGAAAGAGCAGCAGATCCTTCAAGAACAGCAGAAAAGCGAATTTGCGAGTGCCATCCTAGCCAGTGCTCAACTTCAGATGCAAATGGAACAGCAGGCTCAGCAGTTTGGACAAGGAGAAGTTGTTGCGCCATACACCATGGAAATGCAATCGCCGATTCAATCTCCATTTCTTGGCGGGATCCCAGTGGCCAATTACCCGGTCGTACAAGAACTCGCAGCCACTGTTCCACTCTCTCCTAGCACACCCACTTCTCAACTCGTTAATGGAATGCTTCAAATGCTCAAATGTGGAAAAAAATCTGAAGCAGGTGTTGCGGGGCAGCAACGGTTGAGTGGAATAAAGCGAGCTTCAACTGACGGCGGAGTCGAAGAAGATCGTCCGAAGAGAGGACGTCCAAAGAAGTTGAAACCTGAAAAGTGCATCGACGATGAACTTTACGAAGAGGCTTCTAGAAACATTGCAAAGGTATCAATCAGAAAAGTTAGAATAAACTGAAAACTGTTTTCAGGAAGACAAGGACCGCGAAATGATGCCACCCCCAGCTCTTCCAATTGGTCGTCCATGACATTTTTCCAGAATTCTAAGAATGCTTTCTCATTTTTCTTTCTCCCAATTGGTCTCTCTATCCATTTTTGATCTGCAGTAATTGTTCCCAATCCGAAACTTTGAAAAATATTCATCGAACGGGTTCCATGTCCATTTCGAAAAAGGTTCTCTTACGATTTCGCAAAGTATGGAATCATTTTTTCCAAAACTCGATTGTTCTCGTTTTTTTCTCTTTAACAAAATCAAATCTATCCACTTCTTTTGTTCTTTCTAAAATTTTATTGTGAATCAGGAAGCACGTCATTTTATTTCTGTCCTATGAGTTCCAGGCAAATTTTTTCACTGTATTCTTCTTTGTTTCAAGAGTTATAACTGTAATAACATGATTCAAAATCAAGTTTTGTTTTCATCCAAGCTAAAAATAGAAAACGAGAAAGGGATAGATCATGGGCGGAAATCGGTCATTCAGCTGCCTTCCGGGAGTTTTCCACATGAGAAAGCACGAGAATTGGGGATTCGGGAAAGATCTGGAGACCGCTCAGTCGGTCGGAAAATGGATCTGGACGACAACGAAGATCTGCTGCTGATCGAAGAAGAAGACGACGGAGAAAGTCAGAAGGAGGGCATCGACTCGGTAGTCGTCGGTGAGGGATCTGCGGAGAATCAATTGAATCAGAGACATTTGCAGAAGACATCCGACGCCGACTTTTCGATGTCTTCAAGATGTTCGATGAAGACTGCGACGGACTGATTGAGGTGAGAAGAGACTCTTCGAGACACTGCACAGACACAGTTTCAGACGGACGATGTCGGTCACGTGCTGCGCAGTTTCGGACTGAATCCAAGTCAAACCGAACTGCAGCTGGTCATCGATCAGACTGGAAAGAAGAATGGACGGGTCTCTTTCGAAGATCTGCTGCCACGTGTCGTCTCTGCAATTCAGAGCGAAGAATGGAAAGATGACACTCCGCAACAGATCCATGCAGCGTTCCAAGTGATCACTTCAAACAATTATGTCCAGAAGGACACTCTCCTCCAGTTGCTCACTTCCATGGGAGAACCATTGACTCCTCAGGAAGTGAAACAGTTCTTGAATCATGTCAGCATTCGTGGAAACGGAGACATCGACTGGGTGGCATATGTCAAGGACACTTGTGAGATCATAGCTGCCAGGGACTGACAAGTTCAACTCTCTCAACATAATTCTTCAATTGATCTGTTTTCATAAATAAAGCGTTTTCGATCACAACAATACGTTGTTATTCCATTGTCCCGCCCGTCAATTTTCACCGTTATCAGCATTTCTGACGGAGTGTTCTATAAATAATCCGTGATAAGCCGCCGCTCATTGGCACATTAAAAACTAGAGCGACGGTCGAAAAATGCGAGAAATTTGGCGAGGATGACAATGAAAAATGGAAAGTTCGTAGTATGGTTGGAGGTCATCAAGTTTATTTTACTCTTCGGAGACACCGTCTGCACATTGGACTGGATGATGATGACTATGAATGATTTATCGCACTGTTTCAAGTCATCATTCATGCATTTCTGCGTTGATGGAGAGATCAACCGAACTAACTGAAATGTCAAGAAGAGCACCAATGGAGTCTCGAAAATGACTACAGTAACCCATTTTTTCTGGAACTGTGATTATTTTCGAGCCGTTTCCCGTTTTGTTTGCCTCTTTCTCTGGCTGAGCCAGTCCTGTTCCGCTCTCTTCCGATCGGATTATCAAATTTTTATTCTCGAAAGGGAACTTGGAATACAGTGACGTAAACGTCCTTAACTCTGCCTTAAACCGCTTGACCTAAAAGAAGAATGTGTTCTGCTGCATGCTGAAACCGCAAGCGAACCAAACATCGTTTCCAGTTCAAGCAGTTCCGGAAATGCAGCAACTCCCTGTTTTTAATGGTTTCGCACAGGAATAGACTCCCGAAGAGGCAGCAGGAATGCACTGTATACGTGTCACACGCAGTCTCTCTTTTTGCCACCATCTTATTGCCCTGAAACGGCACAACAAGCCCCTGATAAATGAAATGATAATGAGCGGTTTGGGACGGAGCCCCGCCTTCCCGCCAGTCTTTTCGCACTATTTCGGTTGATTCGAGTCAGTGAGTGCAGAAAGAAGACGAAGAAGAAGCATGGTGTCGCCCTACGAGTCCGGAGCTCGTCCTCCCTATATGTCCTCCTTTGCGGTTAGTTGGTTCCTTATAAATAACAGTAGATAACTAGTTGATTTGACAGTTACTTCTTCCACTATAGATGCTAAGTGGTAACTGTAATCACTGCTTATATTTCAGAATGAGGACGCCTGGGGGCAAGAAGAAACCCGTCACAAGTCATCCTTCATCTCAAGGAAGAAGGAGTATTCTCTTCTCACCAAATGCGTCGCCGAATTCATCGGGGACCTTACTTTCGTTTACGTTGGTAAGCAGTCCCTCTAACTCTGTTTCCTCGAACTCGACCATCATCAGGAACAATGCAAGCTCACTTGTTCCCGTATGCCGACGGAATCCTGCACGCCGCATTCGCCCACGGACTCACCATTTTCATTCTCGCCACCGCTTTCGGTCATATCAGGTAAATTACGAAAAGGTGATGCTAACTTCGGCATTATGTCACTTGCAAGTAGCCGTCTGATTGCACGAGGTTCTCCTTATCATCGAATTATGCGTTTTACAATCACCAATGAGTTGTCTTCTCCGGCAGTAATACACTAGAAAACACGGAAAAATGAAATCATCGGGGCCAGAAAAACAAGTTTCTGATGCTTTCAGTGGCGGCCACTTCAATCCAGCAGTCTCGTGGGCGGTCGCCGGAGCAGGAAAGATGCCCATCTGGCACCTCCCATTCTACGTGGCTTCTCAACTTCTCGGCGGATTCTGCGGAGCTCTTCTGACAGCTTCCATTCTGACAAAGGATCAGTTAACCGCTTGCTCTGCAGGAGCCACGTTGCTCTCTGGCGGAAGCCAGTGGTGGCAGGGATTGATCGCTGAGACTGCCGTCACTTTCTTCCTTGTTCACACCATTCTGATCACTGCAGCTGATACGGATACTGTAAGAGGAAAACCTATAGAAAAGGAGATTCAAGGTTCCTCTGATTTCAGGTGTCTCTTGCTCCACTCGCCATCGGTCTCACACTGTCCATTGATATTCTTTCCACGTAATGATTCCTCTCTTTGATAATCCCTAACCCTCTCCTCTTCAGCGGCTCCATCACCGGCGCATCCATGAATCCAGCTAGATCTCTCGGTCCCAGCATCGTCGGATCCATCCTAACAAGTAGTCCTTCAAGTTTATACTGGAACTATCACTACATCTACTGGGCTGGTCCACTTCTCGGATCAACAATTGCTCTGTGCATCTACAAGTAAGACAGCAGAAGTTGATCTGTTTTTCTATTCGAATCTATTCATTTTTCAGACTTTTCGAAGCTCGAGAAGACCGTTTCGTGGCATGAACACGCTAAATTCATGACGTCCTTATTCCATTTCTCCTCTTTTCTCATTTCGTTCTTGTCATTCCTAATTTAATAAATCGATACTGTTTCTTTCGAATTCTCTGACATCATGAGCGAAACAGCGTCTCAGAACAGTGGGTTGTGTTTGATGCCGTGCTCGGAACTTTCTTATTTTAGCAGCCATCTCGAGCAGCAGTTCGATGTCACTGAAGAGCACGCAAGTACCGTCTCCGGCCAAACCAAAGGTTCCCGCGTGGCTTCTCGCTATGTCTTCGGAGTCAACGACGTCGGAGTCGCGGAGAATTTGCAGAATCTGTCAGATGCACGCGGGGGAAATGGTCAGACCGTGCGATTGTGCGGGAACGGTAAGCAGTATTCAGAGCGTCGAGATGAAGTGGATGACATTTGCAGATGGGAGACGTGCATGAAGAGTGTCTGACAAAGTGGGTGAACATGTCGAATAAGAAAAACTGTGAGATCTGCAAGTCGGAATACGCAAAGAGCGGGGCAAAGTTCAAGGCGCTCAAGGAGTGGAGCAAACCAAACTTTAGCATGAAAGTGGGTCAGATCTTGGGGACGATTCCTGATTGAAAAGTTTAGATGGTTATACATGTGATGCTCATCGCATTTCTCGTTGGATTGCTTATATACGTAATCGATGTGATGAAGGAGAGAAAGTTCTCGGAAAGAGTCATTGAAAACAACATTGTCTCCCGTCCGGATGATACTGGAAGAATTCGTGAGTCCAGAGCTCTAGCGCATCTTCCAGAGCAACATCTTCTTGCAGTGCTCCTCGTGATACTGTCCGTTGCCATCCTCAACAACGTCTACACACTGGCCACTGACGCAATCCGCTACCTGAAAGCGCAGCGAAGAATTCGGTTCATTAACAAACACTCTTGAGAATAAATTCGTCCTACCAACACACATTTTGTTTTGAGTTGATTGTAGATGATGAGTCACCTAAAATTGAGACAGTGACGTAAGAAAGAGACAAAGAAAACGAGAGGAATCGAGAGAAGATCGCGTCGGAAAACGGGTTTCTCGAAGGGGAAAAAGAGAAGAAGACGACGTTGACGGAGAAGGAGAGGCGAGAATAGAATACCGACGGAGACGGCCGGGTTGTTGTAACATCGATCGAGACATGGTCACTTTTTTGTTTGATTTGACAACATCCTCCACTCTCTGAGGTCATCTGACTTGACCGTTTCACAAGTAGATTCTCAAAAAAAAAAGACTCATACGTTGTATAACAGATGTCGTCGTCGGTGGTTTCCGATCAAATGGACTGCGAGTCCTCGTCCGCTTTCTCGCCGGCTGAGCCAGTTGTCGACGGGGCATTCGTCTCGAAACATAATCTCAGTGCAGAATCATACCAGGTAATTGCTCGGCAGGAACACTCCATAACCACATCTTCCAGAGTTTCAAAGAATGCGCTGATACTCTTCTGTCAGGGAAAGTTGCGCAGAACGAACAACTCAACTTCATTCAACGAACCCTTCAAATCTGCGAGAACGTGATTATTAACTTTGAAGACGAGAAGCAGCATCTTATGAGTGATGTTCTGCTGGTATGGGCAATGAAGCAGCAGAAGTTGAGCATTGCGACACTTCACACCCAGCAACTGCACTACAAAGAACTCGACCTTATCAATCTGCAGTAAGCCTTTCATTCCTTTCCAGACACTGATCGATCTTCCAGATTCGAATATTTTGGTGAACTGCTGCAACAGACAATGTCTGGTCTGGACTACTTGAAGCAGTACTATCCCAACGTTGGATTCGAAGATGTTCACTCGAAAGTCCGCAGTCTCGCACACTATTTCCTCTACTACTCGATTATTGTCAGTCGCCAACCACCATCGGTTATTGTGAAATGCGGAGAAGCAGAGAACCATCGAAGGAGCAGGTTCTGGTTCAACACAGAGATACGGTACGTAGTTCAGGTCTGTCTTCAAACTTCAAGCGACCTTTTCTAGAGTCCTGGGTGGAAGTGCATTCGGAATCGACACAAACAACGAGAACTCCACTGTAAACTGCTATCTGATCACTGACGAGACTGCGAAACAATTGCTCAACAATGCTTATCTGGATATGTGAGTGTTCCGATATTTTGATCTTCAAAAACCATAAATGTTCAGTTTTGAATCTGAAGAATTTTGCATCGAGCCATCTTCTGCAACCTTCCAGAAGAAAGACGCGAGAGGAATCAAGGCGAAGTTCGACGACATGGTATCCAGAAATTGATATTGTTGAGCTCTGTTTTCTCTTCAGAAAGTCGCCAAGAAAGTTCAACTTCGCAGAGACTCGGTGGCGACGAAACGATACTGTTTGTGCTACAATATCCAGTTGCAGACCAACTGTGGCATTGAACTTGTGGGAAAGAAAGTGAGGAACAAGGGGAACGAGACATCCAGTTGAACATTCTGATTGCAGGTGTCTCTCCCGTTCGCCGTTTTAGTTGGACCAAAAGCTGATGTCGAAGCGAAACTGTTCCTGGAACGATCTTTTGCGGATCTGGTGGGTTGCGTGTCTATTTCAAGAGTGCAACAACTTCTTTCCAGGTGCGTCACCCACTGTCGGACATTCCTACGCACGTCACTTGTGCTGAAATGGCGGATGCACTGGAAATGAAGTTCCAGGCGATTGTCGAGACTCCGCAGAAGAACACGGACGGTCCGTCGGTAGTGCAGCCTCGTAAGTTCGCAATGCAAACAAAGCAGCACTTGGTGATGAGAATGAAACCGAACCAGCAAGGATTGATCCCTCTTGACAACTTCATGAAGGTTAGTAGGTGTCGTCCCTTCGGATTCTGAAACATTTCTTTGGTTTAAACGGAGACAGAATACCATGCCAGATGATGTGTTTGTGTCCTCCGCAATACAGAAAAACGAGTTTTCGTTTCGGTCTTACTAAAGTGTTTCGAAGTAATTACAAGGTTTTCCTCTCCGAAGAACCCATCATTTTGCAGCTTCCTGTCGCTGAGGAATTCCAGCACAAGAAGACTGCCGGGTCGGACGGCGACTGGAAATTGGTGCCTTTCTACGACTGGTTCTTCAAATTGGCGGAGATTGTGAACAAGTACCTGTACAGCATGTGGTACGACGGGTACGATTGAAATCCGAAATCCTGAGGAGGAACAGGGTTCTTCCAGATTGGTCTTTGGATTCTGCAGCAAGGAAGACGCGGAGAACATTCTGAGATGCATCCCCCGCTCAGTGCTACTCGTTCGATTCTCCGACATTGAGTATGCAAAAATCAAGATTTCGGTCAAGAATCGCATTGGAGGTACTGTTTCTCGGAATCGGTTCGGTATCTGTTCACGAGGAAATGCTTCCAGAAATCCGTCATCACTGGTACGAACACGCGGATCTAAATGCTCGTTCCCTCAATTCGGAATTGTTGACGAATCACAAGTTCTCCGACGTCGATCTCATTTATCCGGACATTGATCTAGAGGTACGTGTTAATGTTTCCATGTTTACACTCCTACGCACGAATCGCATGCAAATCTTGATGAAACACTTACGATGCCTGAATATGAATAGAATTGAAATGTCCGCGCGGGTTAATGATCGGAAATCAAATGGTTCCAGGTGGCTCTTGGCGGCAGAAACAAACCACGAGTCCATCTTCCACGTACTATGGCTCCAGACGAAATCTACTTTGAAAATCAGAATGCGGCGACATGAAAACAAAGAAGAAAGACAAGCAATAACAAATTTGTGTTGTGATGTTAGAATAGTACAAATACTGTTAATGATGACTGATTACGATTGTTACGATAATAAATAATATTAGTATCGATTAGATGTCATTGATTATCAATTGGGATTGATCAGTTCAGTGTCGATCAGAAGAACAGTGCAACAATTGAAGTACAATATTGAAATTTAGAAAATGTCTAAATAGTGAGTCATTTGAAATAAATGTATTTGACGAACGAAGAACATGATCAGACAACAAACTAACTGCCAAGGTAATCAGAGAGGGGTCAAACGGCACGCGGCCAGAGTACCGATCCCTCGGAAACTCGTCCCGAACCCGAGAGTCCCCTATCACTTTTTTGCCCTCCCTGCACTCGGATCGCCTATCTCTTATCCGCATATCAATCACCTTATCATAACAGTTTCCTTCAGCATCTCCATCCAAAAAACACAGACACATATCCCGGCTTTTCGTCTCCTCGAAACAATGCACTATTTTTGCAACACAACTGGGGGCGTGTTCCTCGTAAG
>LR564475.1:6420-37456 GCA_900536345.3 Caenorhabditis sp. 39 LS-2015 | reverse complement strand
GGGGGGGGGGGGGGGGGGGGGGGGGAGAGGGGGGGGGGGGGAAGGGGCAAATGTTGTTAGATTCAGAGTGTCCAAAATTCATTTGATTTGAGTTTAAGGAGAAATGATCGTTTTCGTTCTCGTTTTCCGACCGATTGAAATTTTTTGTTGTTGAGAATGCGGAAAATCGTAAAGCAAAATTTGAATGGAAATTTGGACGTTCTGTTATCATTTTTCATTTTGAAAAAAAAAAGATTGATAACTTTGTATTTTGCATTACTATCCCTTTTTTCTACAGTGGTGATATTACCATTGACCTTCACGGCTGGTCGTTACTTTGAAAATTGAGAACCTGGTTCTAGTTCCATTCGGGACGAAAATCACGCAATTTTCTGTCTTATGTTATCTGGATAAGGGGAAGCATCTTCTCAAGATACAAGATATCTTTCTGCCTACATACAAATCTGTGAATCCACTGCACAAATCCGTCCTAACTATACACTTCCGCTCGTTATTGCCTCAGGATATAGACACTCTAACTTGATTATTCAGCTGAATCAGCTCTCGAGTCTTTCCTTCTTCTCCTTTTTCTCTTTTTCGTCCCAAGTAACCCTGCCATACTGCAATTTCTCACTTTCCCTGTGTATTTGCACACATATTCCATTCGATTTCCTTTTCTAACATCACAGTACGATAACACGCTCCTTTGCCATGACGTTCTCTATATGTATCTTTAAGATTGACATTTTCAAGGCATAGACGCCCACTGCCATGTAGGGATTCTTTGCAGCTACCCTCTTCCAAATTTGAAAGAAGACTGATATTAATTGTCCCCTATAGGGTTTCATTGACGCAATTCCGATCAGGAATTAATCATCTCAAAATAGATTGACTCGCTAATCGCTTATCGCCGGTTTCTCA
Source organism: Caenorhabditis sp. 39 LS-2015 (assembly GCA_900536345.3). Classification (NCBI taxonomy): domain Eukaryota; kingdom Metazoa; phylum Nematoda; class Chromadorea; order Rhabditida; family Rhabditidae; genus Caenorhabditis; species Caenorhabditis waitukubuli. The sequence goes on along the minus strand of LR564475.1, from coordinate 36,556 downwards.
TTTTTTGCCTCAATACCAAGATTAACGCCTCCTCAGCCTCCTCAGTCTACTTTATTAAAGGTGTCCCAGATTAGGATTAGAGGTGGTCACAAACATCCTTTTCACGTTTTTATTTTTGCCAGTCATTTCAGTCGATGAGAGCGTCTTTGAAACTTTGCAAGTTTCCAAAAAAGTTCAACGTGTCCCACTACTGCTGCAACTGACACTGACAATAAAATATTTCTTTCTTTCTTCTCCCTTCCCCTGTTTGTCGCTTTATTTTCCATTCCACCTGTCGACCCATTCGATCATAAGTATTGATAAGAGCCACACATTTCATCTGCTCCAATAATACTCCGTTTTCAATTTCAACTTCATTTCAATCAAAACGAATACACATACCTTCCATATTCTTCACAACAAAACATTTTAGATGCGGCTGAAACTTATTTTCGTGCTTCTCTGCTTGGTTGTGGTTGTGTTGGCGTATGAGCCTAACAAGTCGGATAAGGTTGGAAAGCCAAAGAGCAAAAAGGATGGCAAGGATCTGACGACAAAGGATGAGGAAATAGAAACAAAAGATCTTGATGAGTTGATACCAGATGAAGATGAATATGAGGATGAAGAAGAAGACAAAGAAAAGGAAACATCTAAGAAGGAAGCGGCAAAGAAAAAGAAACTGAAGAAGGAAAAACCCGCCAAAAAGGAGGATGCAACTAAAAAAGAAGGAGGCAAATCTGGCAAAAAGTCTAAAAAAGCAGAAGATGACCCGGTTAGTTTAGTTCCTTTTCCCATTTGCTTCCTTTTTTTCCAATTCAATTCAAAGTGTGCCTCACTGCTTCACTATTTGGCATTACCAACTACCTCTGTTGCTTACCCATGTATGTCTTGTTCAGATGGATTATGTGTCCGAAAACGAGTCCATTCCTAATATGACATCAGCGGATATCTTTGAAGTTGCTAGAGAACACCGGCTCGACAAGCTCCGGGAAATTATCAATGATACTCAACCAGATGGCCTGGAAAAATTGAGACAGGTACTCGTGTGTGTTGGCGTTTTGTGTTCTGTTGTTTCCCCTCTTGAACGTGTGATTGTTAATGTTAACTGTTGTTAATAGATAATACTGTTGATATTGATACTAGCTATCATTGTAAACGACATTTTAGATTACGGAAAGTGTGAAAAACGACATGGAAGAAGATGACAGTTTTGATGATACAAACGAATATCAAGCTTGCAATTATGAAACTGCTAAAGACGATGAGCTCTGTCATTGCGATCAAGATGAAATCGATTGCAGCGAGGTTAGATTGAAGACATAAATATACATCAACTCAAATAAATTTCCTTTCTTCCTTTTAGATCGTCATGGACGCTGATGATCCGAACCTCCGCACCATTGACTTGAAAATTATGAAACAGGGCTTCAAGCCAATGATTGCAAACTTTTCTACTAATCGAATTTCGCGACTGATCAGAGTTAGTCCTACAGATAACATTTCTTCAAAGGGTTTCATCGGGTTTCAGAACAAAGTGCTTCCTGGTTTTGAGAAATTCGTACAGGTTTTGGATATTTCTCACAACGAAATTCGCTTTGCTGACAGCGATGTCTTCAAGCCGTTCGTCATCCTGAGCAAACTGGATTTACACCACAATAACTTGGCAAACTTCAAAAAGTAAGACTGACTCGAAGATTTTGTTCTGTAAAAGGAAATTTGTCAGACCATTGTTCGATGTTCTTGGGAAAACTCTTCATCGTCTGGATCTTGGTTACAATAACATCAAAACCCTTCCCGATAACATTTTTGATGGATTGACCAACCTCAAGAAGCTGATTCTAGATGGAAATCCGATCAAAGTTTGGAAGAAGGAAATTTTCAAGGGACTGGACAGTTTGCAAATTTTGAGTTTGGATAACTGCAAAATCGAGGACTTGCCAGCTGATATTTTTGAGTACCTTCCGTATGTTCCAGAAAACTACAAGTTTCCATTGAAATTCTGTTGTTTAGGAAACTCGTAGGCCTCTCGCTCCGCGGCAACCCATTGATCGAAATTCCATCGGTTGTGGCGCATCTGAAGTCATTGAAAGAAGTTGACATGAGGTTTGTGTTCACAAAAGCTTTCAGCTTTTATTACATCTATTTTTAGTGCTACCAATTTGACTGAAATCCGTGATCACGCATTCTCTGGGGATTCTGATTTAGAGGAGATTATGCTTCAAGAAATGAAATTCTTGTCGGTCGTCAGAGATTGCGGATTTTGTGGACTTCCAAAATTGAAGACCTTGTGGCTTAATGACAATCCATCTTTGATGGAAATTCATCCAAATGCATTTGGTTTCATCAAATCTGAGCCGGGACACAAGGCCGCCGCCATAACCGAACTGGACTTGCATAACTCGAACCTCACCACAATCAGCGAGCATATGATCGATTATGACAAGTTGAAAGCGCTTAGAGTGGGAGAGAACCCGTGGAATTGCAACTGTGACACTATGTTCTTGATGGATGAGAAGTTCGACTTCCACCACGACTCAGTTTCTCCAAAATGTGCATCCCCGGAGAACGTTAAGGACAAACATTTGGAAACTGTTCATGCTAGTGACGTTTGCGAAGATGCCCGCTTCATCGGAAGATCTGGACGGTGAGTAGTGTGTGATTGCATGCCGAACTCCTCAGTTACTAACACCATAATCAGTTTTTCTCACAATTATAGATTCAGTTCGGTGCTTGGACTTGGACTCCTTGTCGCTTTCATTGCGGTTGGCCTATTCTACCTTCATTCGTCTGGAAAACTCGGAAGACTTGTGAGACAGGTATCAACACAAGTTTTAGTGTTCCTAGTTCAAATTTGGTTTGTTCCAGGTGCGAAAAGAGCCAGAGGTGATCTACACCAACCTGCAATCCAACGGCGAAGACTTTGCAATGGAATCCGACTTCCAGGCGAGACCTGCGGAAGTTTAAATGGAGGTTTTCTTACAACTGGTTCTTCTGACCATGACTTGTGATCAAAACTTGTTATTTTTTTGTATCATTATAACGTTTCATATTCAGAGTTAATGTCACACCGGTTTCCTGTCTATTCCTTCCATTCCTTGTCACACTTTTCCTGTATTGCAATGTCTGCGATTTTTTGTATTTTTTCTCATGTATTTTTCCCATTTCTTGCATTTTATTTATTATCCACTCCTCATTGTCAATTCAATTTTTGTAGATTTGATTTATTCTGTATTTTGAATTAATTGCATGTTATTTTTTAATAAAGATTGTTTAATAATAAAATATACAAAGAAAAGGGGGTTGGAAAAATTTACAATTTACACTGAAGACTGCGGGAAAAAGCGAGAAGCAAAGCGGAAAAATTAGTTACGAGGGTAGGTATGTAGGTGTTGGGCGATGAGCAGGAAGCAATGATTATGGTGCAGGGTTAGTTGACAGCAAGGACGAATTCTGAAAACCGCGCGTGTCTGACCCATTTGGTTCATTTGCCCGAGAGAGCGGTGCCGTTCTTCCCAGCTCGAATGCGGCAAAGCCGCAGGTTCAGGCTAGTGTTAAGATAACTGCCATTCTAATTACTATAACATTCTCACCTTCGAAAGAAATTTTTCCGTCCCCATCAATATCAGCCTCATTGAAAAGTTGCTCGACCACTTGGCGTGGGAAGGACGCTTGCAGGGAGAGCTCGCGAACAATCGAAATCATTTCCATTTTCTCAATGAACCCATCCTTATCCTGAAAAACAATCAAGTCTAGTTCCCCATATACACCCAATTTGACATCTTTTTCTAGCCGTCTCTCCCTTTTTAGTTCCTCCTTGTCTTTCTTCTAGTCTTACCTTGTCAAACATGTCAAACTGCTCGCGCAGCTGGTCGTAGGTGTAATTGCTCATGGAAGACGTTCCGTTCATCAAATGGGCAAACTCGTCGAAAGTGATGACTCCGTTTTCTGAAATGAGGAAATACGGAAATAGATGAGAATTGACTTCTAGTCTAATGATCTCTGAAGCGGTCGGCTGGCAGACAAAATTACAAAATTAGGTTAGAGTAAAGACTGATGGAAGTGGAAATGGAAATGGCACAAGACAAAAAACCAAAGAATTCGATTCGAAATGGATGCGTCAGCTTCAGCTTCAGCATCAGATTCAGATTTAGATTCAACGTCGCCTCCAGACCTTCTGGCCTTTCAACAACAAATGCTGACGGAGGAGGTAGACCAAAGGTGAGGGGAGGAGAGAAAAGGTGATTCAGAAGGCTAGTTCAATTTGCATAGAAAACAGCAGGCAATTTTCGATGTATGGAACGGAAACTTCAAGAACCAACGACCGCCCAAACCCATAAACTCACGATCGTTGTCTCCGTGGTACATGATAAGACGCAGCTCCAACTTTGTCGGTCTTTGACCACATTTCTGCATCGCCTTCTCCAACTCGTCAATTGTGATCCGACCATCATTGTTGGCATCGAAAAAGTTGAACGCGCGTTTGTACTCTGCAAGAAAACATTGATATTCTGTTCTGAATTCTGAATAGAGTAAAGGGAAAAAAAGGATGGTACCTTCAATTTTGTTCTTGCAGTTTGCCGTGGTGATCTGGGTCTGAAAAAATCTCAATTTATTATAGAAACTCGCCGACCCGGAACTATCTTCCAAAAAGAAGAAGAACATCATTGTTCCCATGGGAGGTATCTGTTTCAAATGCACCTTGTAAATGCTATTTATCACTTTTCTTTCCTCCCGGATTTCAAAAACTCCCCACCCCTTTTATCCGACTTTTTCACACATTTCAGAATGTTTTTATGCACAGACACATGTGCAGACTACCGTTTTCTGATTGTGAGATTCAACCATTATTTATCAATGTGAAAAGAAAATGGGAAAAGAAAATGAAAATATTATCTGAACCTGCCCATTGTCTGTCTGTCTACTCAACCTTATCCCAACCAACAACACCAGGTTTCTTGTTACACTCGCCTATGAGCATTGGGTGTTTCTTCAATAATTCATGCAATTTATTCCCTTTTTTCAATGCCTTTTCAACTAGAAAAACTAGAAAAAGCATTGAAAAACGTGCAGAAACGTGTAATCTGATATGGAAATTTCAATTTTTTCCTCTTCCTTTTCCTTTCCGCTGTCCCTATCAAACTCCGATGCCTGGAGGGAGTTGACAGCGTTTGCCCGTTTCTCACATCTACTAAAAAGGGATATTTCAGTTTTTTTTGGTACATCGGGGGATAAAGTGTAGAATGGACAGGGAAAAAGAACAGAGATGGAGAAACATCGTGGAGAACACTTTTTTTCGAATTGACGTCAAGATGAAATGATTCGAAATCCTGATAGCATTCAATTCTCTGCAGTTTCCCGGCTCTCAAAGTTCATTTTCAAACTCTGATCACAGAATTCAGAGTTCACTGTACGATTCTCATTAGCATTCATCTCTAGGGTACAAGCCATAGTCTAGACACTTACAGTCTCTCTTGGGGTACACTTTCCATTTCCATTCACATTTCCGTTTCCATTCTTCGTTGCCGTTGATACTCGTGTCGGCTGCTGTTTAGCGCTGGTTCTACTCGAGTAGGTGCTATGGGACATTTGGAACTTCTAGAAAGTGACGTGCATTACTTGGAATAGTGGGTTAGGGAAAAAAGCGGAAAAGTGAAAAACGAACAAGTGAACGAACATGGCCAACTTTCAGCTTCAGCTAAAGCCATGTCAATGGGAAAACAGAAAAAGGTGAAAATGAACGAAATTCAGAGTAAGGGGAGGGGCAGGCTCATGAGCCGACGGCTCACTTACACACAAACACACCCTGGCAAGTGGGTGGCGCTTCGGTGCGACTCCTTCTCCTTTGGCGCCGCTCACTACTACTCATTCTGCCGTTTTGCTCTTTAGATGGAAAAGGAAACTGAATTAGTGGAAAAACAGGAGGTGGTGGAAGGAAAAGAAAAATACTTACTACGGGACGGGAAAAGGCGTTACTGGAATTGGAACTGGAACAAAAAATAAAATAAATGCAGCATGCATGAAGAGGAGAAAGGCGGACGAGCTGAGCTGACGCTGGAGATCCAAAATCCAAAACCAAAACCAAAATCTGGGGACGCTGGATAACAACAAAGGATAATGAAAAACGACAGCAATCCTTCATGGTTCCATTAGGGAAAATAGTTCGGAACCAACCTAACGATTCAACAAAAACACAGGAAGAACAGAACGATAAAAATAAAAAACATCATTTGAAAAAAACAGGAAGTTCTAAAATTATTTTCATGATCCGAATGAGCTCAATTATGGCTGGTTTCCTGTTTTTTTTTGTTGAAAAACCAAACCAAAGTAAGACAAACTCATAAAATTTTAAGTGTCAACTGGATATGTCAACGGAGAACAATCACATTTAAGAGCCATATGAGTTTTTGAGCCGACGCTTAAATATGGTGATGAAAAGTTGAAAATGGGAAAGTGGATATTGGGTGTCTAGTTACACAGGCGTCAGCGCGAAAAAAACCGGGGGAGGGAGGAGTCGAAGGGAGCGGAGGCTAAATTTAAATGTGCGAATAGGACGAGTAGAGACACTGGTGTTCAGGAGCAATATTACACCCCCACACGTCATCATGGCGTCATATAATTGTTTTGAAGAAGAAGCAAAAGGAGGAGGAGGACATCATGAGATTAAGACTTTATGCCAACCAGTTCTCTTTGGAATAGTTAAATTTATGCTTTTATCCCTGCACTTACCTTGGAATAGTCCACGGCGGCTTTCAAAGAATCCATTTGATTGAGAAGATATCCGGAGATTGAATCCGGAGAGATATTGAAGATCTATTTGAGATATCTAACCTGCAATGAAGAAGTTCAAAATCAAAGTTTGAAGGCTTAAGAAATATGAGAGCGGGGTAAGATCCATTTCCACACAGAAAACCTACCTCCAAGGCAAAATGGAACGAGAAGAAGGAAAAAAACGGAAGAAAACGTTATGTCCGGCTCAACAAGTTGAGTAAAAGGGGACAACGACCAACGCCTACAGGAAGGGAGAACCCATGGCCGGGCACGCCTTCCAATAGATAAAAATTAGATTTGGCAGAAAGCGAAAAAACGGGAATTAGGGTTTCGCCGTCGGACGAGGAGCACTTGACTTTTGCCTGTTTCAGCTAGCTTTTTGACTAATTGGCAGGCTCTGACGCATTGTTTCAATGGAAATTTGTTTAGGGACAGGACAGGACAATCTTTGCTAACTTAATTTGTGAAGAGGTAAGACAACTGATTCCAAGTTTCAAGAATGTGGGTTCCTCATTTTTAAAGGAAAAATTTGAATTTGGATTTGAGTTTTTGATGCGCAATGGTTAGTTGCTGCTCAAAATTGGACAGGAAATAATGGAAAAAAATGAACAAATGAAAAAAAAATGAAAGACAAAAAACGAAAAAACCAATGACACATCCATCAAGTAAGTAAAAATAATGTTCCTGGAGCACCACGGAATAACCTTTTTATTATTGTGTTTTGCCGTTACAACGTTTCAAAACATTTGGTATTCAAATCACCCCGACGTTTCGCAACTAGCTCTTATGGGCATTCTGGAAAATGAATCTGACAGAGATCGCAGATCCTTCTCGCATTTTCCATATTAGTTCCGTGTACGTTTTTCATGTTGTTCATTTTTGTATTCATTCCATTCTCCCAGGACATTTTTAGCAATTCAGTGAAATCCCAATCGTAATAAAAACCACTTCCTTCTTGGCAACTTTCATGTATCAAAGTGAATGTGAAATTTGACAAATATGAACCATGAAAAGTGTGAAAAAGCCAGAAGAGTGTTCTGGGGAAGTGGAAAGGAGAAACAAAGTCTTTAACCGGTGCGAAATAAGAAAACCTGGACGCTAAATCAATTACGGGGGCATTTACGGGGTATTCAACAAATAAAAAACTATATTCTAAGAATGGGTGAATGTTGGAGGGAGGAAGTTGAGGGTAGAGGGATATGAAGCTCAAAAGATGAATGATGACGAAGATTTTAACAGTAAAAACCAGGGTTTCAAAAAAATAGGAAAGACGAAAGAATTTAAGAGAATTATAATTTAAAACAAAGGCATTTATAATTTGAATTGAACAAAATGATCCAATGACTCGGGATTACGGATTGAGGACGCCTTCTGGACAGCTTTTCCACTTACAATTTGCTTCACAGCCACTTCCACTTTCTTTCCACTTGAGGTGTACTAAAACAGTTTAAGTTACGAGGAGAGCTTATGAAAAACTAAATTATTTGAGCATTGCAACGTTTCGCAACTGTTGTTTTCAAACTTGCTATTAAAATTTCTATCCGAGATACTTACCGGAATATCCTCAACAGAATGAATTTGGTTTGGCACGTGACGTGGCGACATGTCGGTGCGGAGTTTCGAGACAATGGTGGACTTGATGGAATGTGTCAGCTCCTGGCCTGGCACCATTTTCACAAATAGCAACACTTCCTCGTCCATGCCTTCTTCACTGCAAATGTTTTTCATGAGAATTCATATAAAACTTTGTTTCGAAGGATGGAAAATCTTACACAAGTCGTCCAGCAACAATGCAATCAGCTACTTGCGGGATCTTCTCAACAACAGAATAAATTTCAGCGGTTCCAATACGAACACCTCCTCTATTCAACGTCGCGTCACTTCTTCCAAGCATTTCGACTCCTCCAGTAGCGTGATTCACTCTCACGAAATCTCCATGCGCCCAGAAAGGTTCAAGACGGGCGAAATACGCGTCTCTGTACTTATTTCCATCGGAATCATTCAAAAAGTGAGATGGCATTGATGGGAATGGGGTTACACACACCAATTCTCCTTGCTCGTCAGAAACGGTTATCTCTTCATCTGGAAATTCTCAGTTTTTTCTTCAAAAATTGTTTTTTTTAAGTTGAATTTGTTACCAAGATAGTTGAAGCTCTTAATGTCCATCCCAAGGAACAAGCACTGGCATTCTCCCGGTGTGATTGGCAGCGACTTGATTCCACCGACAAAGCAGCCAATGATGTCAGTACCGCCAGAAATCGAGCCAATCAGTGCCTTTAAAATTTGACAGTTTTGTCAAGAATCTTCAACTGGTTGATAAGAACATACCCCTGGAGCGATATAAGTGTTGATGTACGCGAAGCACTCTTTTTTCAAAGGGGAGCCAGTTGAGTAGACGGTATGGATGTTTGACAGGTCGTATAGGGTATCTAAGTTGAAGAGTCATAAAGAAACTGGCTGGTTTCGAAAAAAACTCACTAAATGGAATCTGAAGTCTAAGGTACTCATCGTATAGTTTCGCTCCCATTCCGATCATGGTGCAGCGGGTTTTGGAGGCAATCTAAAAATAAAACAAAAATACTCTTTCACCTAACTAATTTCCTTCACCTTGATAAGAATATGGGTATCTGGAGCTAATGGACACTCATCAAACAGCACAACGGATCCCTTTGAGTAGAGGAACGAGATCATCCAGTTGTACATCATCCATCCGCAAGTGGTGTAGAAGAACATTCTGTCAGTTTTCTTAGAGTCTCCTTGCACCAAATGCTCCTCAACGTGCTTCAAAAGGGTTCCACCGACAGTGTGAACCATGGCTTTTGGGATTCCAGTGGTTCCAGAGCTGAACATAACGAACAGAGGGTCAGCGAATGGGACCTTAAACGGATTTTGTAAAAGAAACTTGCAAAGTGAAAAGTTTTACCGGGGTATACACAAATGGCAGCACAACATCAGAGATTGGAGTCTTGAACTCTTCCAGGGAGACAAACTTTTCACTTTGTTCGTAAGTAGAAGCGTTGAATTTGACTGGAGTGAACGTGTCAGAGACAACTATTTTTTCCAAAGTCGGCAATTCTAAATTACTCCTTTTTCTAATTTTTCTTTTCAAGAATCATGAAATATGTACCTTTGACAATCTCGTTGATTTTGTCGGTTTGACAAATATTCTTGGTTTTATAGGTGACATTGTTCACTGTGAACATCACCTTTGGCCGGACCTGTCTGAATCTGTCCAGCACTCCAGCTGGTCCAAAGTCAACGGACGCAGAGCACCAAGCAGCTCCAACGGCGGCAGTAGCAAAGACAGCAACCAAAGTGTCGTAGGTATTCGGCACGAATCCACAGACAGTGTCTCCTGGTCCGATTCCAAAGTTTCTCAGGGAAGTTGCAGTGCGATAGACATCCTTGCGGAGGTTGTCGAATGTGTACTCGGTAACTGATTCATTTATGCCTTAACACTCAGCTTATGTCAACAGCAACTCAAATTTCCTCCTACTTGCATTCAGAACAGCAACATCTGTGGCAACTCCTCGTTCAATGACGTTTTCGGTGTAATTAAGGGTAGCTCCTTGGAACCATTTTGGTCGCTGATTAATTTTCAAGTTGTGGTCGATAACCTAAAACAGAAGTTTATCTTTTTTCTGGTCAAGCATTCTTCAAAAAAATTGAAGAATACGAGAAGGAAAAAAAGCTTACACTATTATACTGTTGATGGAGTTTCACCTCGGTGATTTTGAGAAGATCCTCCCAGAAAGATCCGTAGTTGTCGCAGGTAAACCGGTGGAACTCGCGGTAATCGGCTGAAATATAACAACGAGTTCAGAAAAAGTTTTGATTCAAAGTGCAAAATTTTTGAATTAAAGACTAACCAAATTTTAGATTATGCTTATCTTCAAAGTGTTTTCTCAAGGTCAACTCGAAAGTTTCCAAAGTTTGTGGTGGTGTGTAATAGACTGGTTGAGGCGCTGGAGACGTGATATGAACACCATTTCCATTAGCTGTTCCATTGGCGTGCGCCCCGTTTTCGTGTTTCTCGGTGACTTTTCCGTTTGCTGTGACTGCCGTCATTCTGAAATAAATCGGATTTTGGTTTAGTCTGTCCTTTTTTAAAAAAGAGTGAGAAAAAGAGAGAAAAAATTTGGAGTTTGAGTTTCTGTGAAAATCATCCATCGCGTAGGAGGGAGGGGGAAAAGGCGGCATGCAGACACACGAAAAAATGACGATATCGGCCTCTCAAGGCGTATTTTTTGTGGGGCACGCTTATCACTGTTTGCCCTGGCTGGCCATTAACTGTGGTGTGATTGCCAACAATCACCAGATATTCCGAGAGTTTTCGGCGATTTGGTAGTGATAGAACGAGCAAAACGACGGTTGAATGCGAACATCACTGAGCACTACACACACATCATTGTTCTCATGAATAATGGTAATGAATTGGTAGAATATAGTCATTGATTATCGACAATCAACTATAATTTTAATTCTGAGTTTGTTTCAAAATGTTACAACTGCAAAACGCTTGATTAACCAAAACTTCAACGGAATTTTGCGTACAAAACAATCAGTCAGTAATTGTTGACAATCACCTATCTACCTATCCACCCTATCGTTTTGCGTGCGAACAGATGTGATTTCGGAATGGGAATGAAAGGATATTTGGGGCGAAGCAGGTACAAACAACACAGGCGCCTATCTAAATTCAATGTCAAACGTTGCGTGTGAGATCTCTGTGATGAGAGATAACGGGTCGCGGGCGCGGGTGTAACAAAACGTGTGTCTAGTTGCGATTGACCGTCTCGGACCGCATGCATCAAAAGTTATGTGGTGCGATTTTTCGCGTGTGAAATGTTAATGTAGAAGATCAAAAATGCAAATAGAAGGTTTTTCAATAAAATATTTTCACATTTTGAATTGACAGAAAACACAAAACAATGCGATTCTATTAGAAGGGAATAAAAAGAAGCATCTTTCAGTGTTTTCAAAGAAGCGTTAAGTGTTTTTCTTTCAAAGTAAACGTAACGATGAGTTAAAAGATAAACCAAGTAGAAGTAGCAAAAACAGATAAAAACAAAACAGAAACAAAACAGAAACAAAACAGAAACAAGTCTCCTTCTCCGTTTTCCTTTTCAATTTCAAGTTTTTATGGTCGTTGGACTCATCACTCATTAGCAATCGACACCGATCAGGGTCAGTTTCATCTCTGTTTTGATGAAGAAGATTCCACTAGTGAAACACTAAAAACACAAAAAGAAAAGGGGAAAAACAGGAAGAAAAATCGAAAAAAAAAACGCTATGGCCGCGAGGGGTCCATGCAGAAGAGGGAGAGCGAGAGATGGAGAGCTTCGCGCTCCGACGTGTGTTTACTGCCTGCGCATCCTGTTGCGCAACGTCTCTCGCTCCCCGTTGGTCTGCACACTGCAGATCGACGGGCACGTTTCGTCCGTTTCGACCCCGACGACACTGTTTCGGTGAAAAAAGAGAAATTGAGTGGTTAGGCTAAGCGAGCGCGATTCGATTCTATTCGATTCGCTTGGCGTTTCCCCCATGTGGTTCGATGGCCTTCGCATTTTTTCTGTATTTTCTTTTCTATCAACACGCTCACGCTTTGCTTCGCCTTGTGTTGTTTTTTGCTTTTCTGTTTTTTTAGATAGTGTCAAGACAAAAAACAGTCTGGTGAAGAGGGGGTGGAAAATTGAATGCCTGGCCTGGATTGAGGATGATAAAAGAATGATTCATTTTGTTCGAAAAGCAAGAAGCCAAAGAAGCAAGGAATTCGGAACATCTAGCACATGTTGAGCTTGGTGCACACGTCCTTTGGAGCAGTTCCGTTCTCAAGCTCGTGGATGATGGGGTCGAGCTTGGTGTCGACGAACTTCTTGCATTCCTGAGTTCCGAATGGAATGGTGTGGAAGGCCTTCTTGCACTCGGTGTCGACGGCCTGGAAATTGTATTGAAATTCAAATTGGCTCCAATTTTTGGAAAGTATACCTTCTTGATGTCCTCAGTGTCCTCTCCGAGCATCGGAACAACGACTTTCACGGACAACTCGCACATTTGGCACTCAAGGTCCAGAGCCTCTCCGGCGGAGAAAAGAACGGCAAGGGTAACGGCGGCAAGAAGGAAGAAGGTCTTCATGGTTCTGGAAATTAACTGTAAGTCGAGACTCTGGTAGAATTGAGAAGAAGATGAAATTGAAGGTAATGAAAATGAAAATGGAAGGGGAACTAAACCAAACCATGATAATGACAATAAAGTGAATTAAAATGACGAAGACTCAATTTTATAGCTATCACTTCGCAGTTATCAGACAACCATCCCTCGTGGAAAAAGAGGAAAAAGAGCGCGATCGGCAAGTGTTTGATAAGGAAAATGGGAAAAGAAATTTCGTTGCCTCGAGCCGGTCACGGATGCTTTTTACGATCAGTTCTTGCCTTGACATCAGGTTGAAGTACAATGGTTGATAACTAGTATTGAACACAATCTTAGGATTGGATTTGTGTTTATAGAAACACTACCGGCATGATAACCGTCATTTTGCAATTTTCGTCACTTTAGAATTTTTATAGCAGTTTTGATCAACTGAAATGCTGCTTGTAATCACCTCAAAAATCGTTTCCTACCAATAGCTAGACAAAATCCAAGCCCGAGTATAAAACGTTCCCTTGTCTGTGTTTTACTTGTTACATTACATCACATTACATAATCTTATAAGTATAGTTAGAGTCCAAAACCGAGATTATTTTTGCTCCAATCTTGTGCGATAAGCAGCTTTAACTATACCGTGTCACATGAACCTAGTGATGCACAAATCATAAACTTTATTTTTCCACAAAAAGTCAAATACATAATACGTTGTTTATTTACATTCTCCCAACTTGCTACAGACATCCTTCGGAGCAGTTCCGCTTTCCAGTTCCTTGATGATAGGGTCCAACTTTTCATTGACATAGTGATCACATTCAGTGGTTCCGAATGGAATAGCATGGAAAAGTTTCTTGCATTCGCTATCAAAGTCCTGAACAAAAAGAAACTTCCAAATTTCCATGGAATATTTAGAATTACCTTCTTGATACTGGTAACATCCTTATCAGCGGATCCTTCATAGGTCTTCACAGCCAATTCACACATTTGACATCCCAGGGAGTTTCTTTGTTCTGGAAGGACCAGGCAAGCAGCCACAAGGACTACTGCAGCAAGGATCAAAACCGACTTCATGCTATAAACAAAAATTTGAAACGTTGCAAAGAAAAATGGAAATAAAGCACTGATTACTGATTAGAACTGAAAACTATGCGATACGTCTCGTTTTTATACTAAGTTGCTGGTCATGTGAGCTCCGGTAACTATCTGTGTTGTTTATGATTCGAGTGCAACATCTAGGTCGTTTTCAGTTTGTGTTTGATAGTTTGTGTGTTGGAAAATTCAACTGTGGTGAGAAAAATGAAAAATGTATTTGTCCAAAGAAAAGATGTGTTCAACTTGTCTTCATGGACACTCATGAAGCTCAGTGCAGACATCCTTCGGAGCAATTCCACTTCCAAGCTCCTTGATGATTGGATCGAGTTTCTTGTTGACGTAGTGATTGCATTCAGAAGTTCCGAATGGGATGGCATGAAAAGCTTTCTTGCACTCGGCGTCAAAGTCCTGAATCACAAAAAAAGAAAAATTAGATCATGTTTTAGTTGAAAACCTTCTTGATTTCGGTGACATCCTCATCAGCAGATCCGTCGCATTCTTTCACAGCCAACTCACACATTTGACAATCCAGAGAATTCGTTTGTTCAGGAAGAACAAAAGAAGCGGTGACAGCGATAAGTGCCGCAAGGACTAGAAGAAGATTCATTCTGGAATAAGAACATTTTGGACTAAAAAACTTAAGAAACTGGTAATGCTGAGGTGACTTTAATAGTCCGCTCTTTTATACCAAACTCTTTTTTGTCAAAGCTCCGGCAATTTTCTGTTTTTTGCATGATTTGAATCCGCCGCCGGAATTGATTCCATGATTTGTATTGAAACTGTGACTGGTTGACTGATACCGTAGGAACATATGCTTGAAAAGATGAAAATGAGCAACTTCATTTAAAATCAAACAATCAACTTTTTCTTATTGTGCCTATGGGCACTCATGAAGTTTTGTGCATACATCCTTCGGAGCAGTTCCGCTGCCGAGCTCCTTGATGATTGGATCCAATTTGCTGTTGACGTAATGGTCGCATTCAGTTGTTCCGAATGGAATCTTGTGGAAGAGTTTCTTGCATTCAGTATCAAACGTCTGTAAATTTCAAATAACAGTGAACAAAAGTATTTTTTCTCAGTGATAAACCGTTTTAATAGCAGTGACATCTTTGTCAGCTGGTCCATCCGCAATACTCACTGCAAGCTCGCACATTTGACATCCAAGAGCGTTTGTCTGTTCTGGCAGCACCATGGCAGCAGAAACAGCAACCAAAACAGCCAAGACAAAAAGAGTTTTCATTTTGCCAAAAACCAAATGTACTTATTCATCAGTTCCGCAGCACTCTTTTATACGTTTTTCCGATCCGGTTTTTCATTTCGTGACATGATATTGTCAAAATCATAGTTCATTTGTATCGTCAATTTCTCTATGAAAACAGTGCTATTTTTGTGAGACCTGCTCGCTTTTTGCTTTGCTTATCATTATCATCTCTGCTTGGAGAGCTTTGTTGTAAGTAATTTCAACGCTAACTACAAAATGACAACGATTCGATGCTATAATCCAGGTAGTCGTAAAATGTGATGCCATGTGAGTTCCGCCTTTGAGATTGTATAAAAGCGCAGAGAAACATTTAATGATTTTTTCTATTGAAACTTTTTTTCCTTGTTCCGTTTACTTTTAATCATTTATTTCTTTACACAAAATTTCAGAGATTTTCTTAAATTATGGGCACTCGTGGAGCTTGGTGCACACATCCTTTGGAGCAGTTCCATGTTCCAGTTCCTTGATAATAGGGTCCAATTTGCTATTGACGTAGTGATCGCATTCAGTAGTTCCGAATGGAATGGTGTGGAACAGTTTTTTGCATTCATGGTCAAAATCCTATAGGAAAATTTTTTAGTTTTGCAAATTTTCCTTGATTCTAAACTTTTTTGATAGCAGTGACATCCTTGTCAGCTGGTCCATCAAGTCTCACTGCTAGCTCGCACATTTGGCATCCGAGAGCATTTCGCTGCTGTGGAAGCACCAGAGAAGCAGAGACAGCAACCAAAACAGCTAAAACTAGCAGAGTTTTGATTCTGAAAAGTAAAGTAAAAGACGACAATTACTGGAAGGGCAACAGTGATTCGTGATTCCATAGGCTTCGTTGATTCCTTTTAATATGTTTCAAAAATCCGGTTGGTTGATCATTTGGTAAAATCAGAATCATATTTTGTGTCTCTGTCATCGTTAACTATGCTATTTTCCTAGTTCCTGCAGGCTTAGGCTTATCAGTTCGTTTTCAAAAATGGGCATAGTTTATTTTGTGATGGTGTGATGAAAAAGTGTGATTTGGTTGATACGGAAAAAAGTTTTATCACGGAAACGAGTCCCATCAGTTGGCTTTATTGAGGCGTCCGTGCAATAGGTTCCTGAACTCAGGATTAAAAGAAAAAATCGGTTTATGTCGTACATTACTTGAAAAATTTATTGTACTAAACACATATTTATGGGCACTCGTGGAGCTTGGTGCACACGTCCTTTGGGGCAGTTCCGCTCTCGAGCTCCTTGATAATAGGGTCCAACTTGCTGTTGACGTAGTGATCGCATTCAGTGGTTCCGAATGGGATAGCGTGGAAAAGTTTCTTGCACTCGGTATCAAAATCCTAAACTTGAAATTGAAAGAACATCTCTGAAAAGCCAAAACTACCTTCTTGATTCCGGTGACATCCTTATCAACAGATCCTTCGTACTTCTTGACGGCAAGCTCACACATCTGGCATCCCAAAGAGTTGTCCTGGATTGGAAGAACCATTGCAACGGTGACGGCGACCAAAACGGCAAGAACGAGGAGGGTCTTCATACTGGAAGCACAACAAAATCAGTTTGAAACAATTGGAAAAATGTGGAAAAAAGTGATCGGAACTTGTGAAACACGCGCCGCTCTTCCCATTTTATAGTGTTCGCTTAAGCTTGATTACCGGCTATTCGCTTCTTTTGCGATAAGAAACGCACGTCGTGGAATTTTGTTTTTGGTGCACAAATTCTGTTGCCGATCGGCTTTTAACGGCTTTTTACGATTATTTCCCGACACGTTTCGAAGAATGGAAAGGAATCGGAATTGGAGTCGAGTCTAGGGCTTTATCAAAAGAACGAAGTGACACACTTAATGGTTTTGAAAAATGTTTCAGATGTGTTCAATTGTGATTCAATTTATGATTTTGACACTAAAATACTACCTGGGACTCGCTTTTTTTCTGATTTTTTCGTTGAAATTGTTGAATTTTGTAATTTCAGTCCAATTTTCTTTAAACACTTTTTCTTCTAAATTCGTGTCACAAAGACACATTTTTTGTGACAAATTGTTTTCCATTATTCTGCTTTTGATCTATTGAACTTCTAACCATCAGATCAGAAAATATATTGCGTCACATTTCAATTTCTTATTATTCCCAATCATTCCCAAATTTCAAAATAATTTCAACTTGGCACGTTGACAATATTCATTCGGCTTGATAAGATAACCGTTTCCTTCTCATTCTCATGAATTTGATTTAAATTTGTTGAAATGAAAACCAATTTAAAAAAAATGATGGGAAAAGCAAATTTTATTAATACATAAATTGAATTCGATAAAGTTAGACAATGAAGTTTATGGGCACTCGTTAAGCTTGGTGCACACGTCCTTCGGGGCGGTTCCGCTCTCGAGCTCGTGGATGATTGGGTCGATCTTCTTGTTGACGTAGTGGTCGCATTCAGTGGTTCCGAATGGAATCGTGTGGAACAGCTTCTTGCACTCGGCGTCGAAGTCCTGAATTTGAAAAAAGTTCAATTAACATTTCAGTTTTCAATGCTCTCTACCTTCTTAATAGTGGTAACATCTTTGTCAGCGGATCCTTCGTACTTCTTCACGACCAACTCGCACATCTGACAGCTGAGAGCACTGCGCTCTGGAAGAACGAGAGCTCCGGCCACGGCGATCAAAACAGCAAGAACAAGAAGGGTCTTCATTCTGAAAACTCCAAAAAATTGAAACGATTAACTCTATGATAGGCAAAAAGTAGAGAGCACGTGTGATAACGCTCCGTTTTATAAACCGTTTTTGTAATGCTGATATATCACCTGATAAGAAGTGTGTCGTCGACGAAAGAGAGAAAAAGAGGGGAAATTGAGAATGGACAGGAAGGTTACAGATCGACAACAGATTGCAGTGCCTCTTCCACTCGTGACATAAACAGCTTCGTCCGGCTCGCAAGAATGCATGCACTAAAATCGGTTTATTACAATTTCAGTGCCCCGATAACAGAGGCGTCGAGTTTCTTCTAGATCGTAATTACCGCAATCATTTGATGTCACTATTTGTGAGAATGTGATGCTTTAACGGATCTCAGTTACCGCCCAGTTCTTGTTGTCTTCCGAAAGATATTTATTGACAATGAGTTCCAAATTTATGTTATTAAATTAATGACGTTTCTCATGTAAACAATGCCGAATAGCGTGTTTTGTCAAAGTTGCGAAACGTTACATAAGGAGGGTCACGGTATAAATGAAGTTATACAAGATAGCATTGCATAGATCGTTGGGGAGGAATGGAAAAGTTTCACGGAAAAAAATCGAGTTCTGGGGGTCCTTGGGCGATATCAAGAAAGTGGGAAATGGTGTACTTCATGTTTCCGAAGGAGAAGTCCGACATCCATGGACGACAGTTGACAAGACCTCTTTTGAAGTTGCTGGTCATCTAAAAAGGAGGAAAATTGACCAACACGTATAAAGATTAATAATGGTGTTTACCCGTTGATTGCTGATACGATGGTCTCCGTTCTTGAAATAGTTCAGTTTTTTGAGTGTTGTGCCGAGGTTCTGAAATAGTTTTTTTTTCAAAAAAAATGAACAGCATGCAAATGAAATTTACATCACTTAGAGTTTGGAGTCCACGGGAGTTCAAGGGAACATTCACCAGAGTGAGATAGCGGACTGATTTCGGAATGGCAGAAACAACTCTCTCAAAGTGATTGAAAAATTCCTCATTTTCCTCAATCATTGTTCCTGGACGATGGGCGAGACTGAAATAACAATTCAAAGGTGCTAATTCAAAAAAGTCACTAACGCAATAGTCAATTCATCCAATTCCTTGCTCCTAAGCAATTCCCGGAGAGAAACGAGCACCTCATTGTTCACCTGATCGTTTAGAGTGAAACTTTTCAAGTTTGGAAGATATCGGATGTCTAAAAAATATGGGGTTTTTTTTGAAAATGGTTTGCTTTGTTTTGCTTTTGGCCACAATTAAAAAAAAACAAAAATAACAAAGAAAACTGACAGTCCAGAATTTCTTGATAGGATAGTGTGTTATTATCCAACCGTTGAAAAACGTCGCCGATCCTATACGAATACATTCTTTTTCCAACACGTACTTCTGTGACCTAAAAAAAGGGGAGGGGGATTTGATGAGTTTGAAATTGATCTGAAAACTGACCTTTGTCCATTTCTTAAAGTAACAGGGCGCATCAAAATTTATTGGTCGACCGAAACCTCCCAATGATCGATGGAAGGTAAGAGTGATGCTCTCACAGTGACTGTGAAGCTTTGTGATACAATCGGCAATCCACGTTTCGCTAGAAAAAAACACTTCTCGGTTAACACAGAAACATAGAAATTGTGTAAACTTACGCGATTCTCAAGTTGATAATAACGTGGAAGTTGTCAAACTTGGTTTCTGATTCAGCAAGTATTTTGAATAGGGTTGATCCATAAGTGTGCTGTTGAACCGAGAGCACAATGTTCATCTTGTTTGGGCAAACAGCAATCAAACTCACCTGAAACATTTTCTAATTTAAAACAAAAGAAGAAAATGGTGATTTTCTTTCTTACAAAGAAATTGTCAATTTTTTCAATCATCTTAGTTGACGTGCAAATGTCTTCCAAATGAATAGTGTGCAGATTTTGGATGAAGCGCGGATTTTCCGAATTGAAAATGCTATCAACTACTGAAAATCAAAACCAAACATTCTGCTTTTGTTACTATTAAACTCACATGGAGACAGTGTAGTATTTAAGAGGAATAGTGACTTGAGCACGAGCTTTCTGATTGAAACCGAGTCTTTAATCAGATCAAACAGGCACTTTGGAACGACTAACTTCTGAAATTTCACAATTTTTCATTTCATTGCTCAGTTTTTTTTTACCTGAATGAGAAATAGCCATTCATTTATATCTTGTTGGTCATGATCTTCATAGACGTCTTCGATATAAACTTCTTCGAGATTCTGCCACATACTAGCCGCCGACAGATTTTGAACTGGAACAAAATATTGACAGTTTTTGATGTGAAATTTAGAGTTTTCACCCGAGTTTGCAACTTTTTGTTGAATGGAGAATGACTTGAGTTTGAGAACTCGCAGATTCTTTGCTTGCATCAGAGCACAAACAATATCACGGGTGAGGTAGGGTTTATGAAAAGATTCAAATTATTATGCACTTGCAAAAAACAATTTCGTCTTACCACCAAAAACATGCGGTGCTCTTCGTTTGTGTATCGGCTGTAAAAATAAGACAAAATGTCAATTGTCTGGACGTTCTCCAAAATCATCTTTGGTATTTTTGCGCAGGTATTCGTTCCGTTCTCAAGGTGTACAGCGTACGCCCAATGAGGAGTGCTGCAGGGACGATTGTTTCCGATGATTGAGTCGGTGACTTTGAGAATGAGACTCTTGTTGTTTCTCAACTCTCTGTTTATCATCCAGTGAAGGTCTTTGCATGTGAGTGCAAGAGACAGGTTATCCTATGAATGTAGAAAATTGAAAAGAATTTTATAGTATATTTCTGACTTTGGAACGCAGCATTGTAAGTTCCAAAATGTCACAGAAGCGAGTTGCTGCGTTTTAAAACGTTTATATCAAAAACAAACTACAAAGCGCAGACTTTTTGGAAAATTGATCATAAAAGTAAGTCAAAAGATAACAGTGAATGCAGGATGCAGGATGCAGAGAACAGAACAATACAAACTATTTTGAATCATATCATGAGTGCAAAAAGATGGAAGAAAAGACAAAAGACAGAATCCCGGGAAGACTTGATGTTACCTAATGAAAAAAAGATAAATGGAACTCACCTTTGCTGGGATGTACTGAATAATCTTTTTCACAAGGAGGATGTTGCCGAGCACTGCTTTGCTCTGTTCTTCGGTAAGATTGCATTCAATTACAACCTCAATCTCTTCTTGTGGTCTTCGGAGACATGGAAACAAATCGCGGATATTGTACAGACTGCTCATGACGGCGTTCCAGAAAGGCCCAAAGTTGGGATAGCGACGGTTGTTGTTCGGGTTTGAGGGCATGGTTCTGTAACTTATGAAAAACACAAATTAGGGAACTTATTGAACAGTAGGGAGAAAAAGAAAGATAAAAATATTCGGAATGATTCAAGTACCAGAATCACATGCACGGGATGGAACGAGACGGGATGGCCAATTAGGTGCTTACGGAGGTAGATGGGGAGTGGCTATATATCTATATATATCCATATCACCCGCTTCTCACTAATTGAGCTCTATCATCAAGATCATCAGAATCAGTGACGTCGGGAAGAAAGCAAAAAAGTGAACGTCATTTTATAAAAGACCACGACCTCAACTCTAACACATTGACAAAATGGTCTAGTTCTGATGGCAGATGTGAAAAATGAAGGAATGAGACAAAAAGTGATGTTTAACCGAAAGCTGGCCTACCCGAAAGGGTTCGTCTACCCAAATGAATGTTGAAGACAAGGGCGTTGCACCCGACACATATGCACACGTTTTTCGTCTTCGTCATTGACGAATCTATGCGAGAAATGGAGGAAGGGGAAGCTACGAGATTGCCTACGTGGCATGGAGCATGATGAAACAAGGGATGGGAATGGATTGATAGATGAATGGGTGCAGGATGGGAAATGGTTTTTTGAAGAGGGCACGGGCATTTGTTACACAGTGATACCGAAAACGCGGCTGGAAATGAAGAAAGATGACTAATGAATAAAACATTGAAAACTATCGATTGGAACAAGGAAAACAAGAGGATGAATGAATGGAGCAAACGGCTGCAATTGTGAAGAATAATGGTGAGCTGAGTTGAACTCTTGAATTTGTATCTTTCTGACAGTAATCCCTTAAACACCCTACCCTGTTCGAAAGGAACATATGCAGTGAGAACAAGACAATCCGTTGAAACACGTTGAAAAATGAAAGGATGGCATAATCATTCATATTATCAGATTCAAGAAGGTTGAAAGTCACAAAAACAAAAATGAATACCGTGATTTCCATCGGTTCACAGGAGCAATGAACAAAATGATAATTAGTAAAATAGTTGATTACTAAAAAGTTGTTGTTCAGTTGGTTGAGTTGGTGACTAATAGGAGCTCGAATTCCACGAGCAAAGTCACGAGGCCATCGGCGTTCCCGGGGGATCCTTGGTAACCTGAACGTAGCAACTGCGCGAGATTTATGCGTTTTTGAAGTGTAGTGTAGTGTTGGTTTAGTTCTTTTTCCACCTTTTTTTCAGTCTGTGAGTGAAGCTTCAGAGAGGTTTTTCTGCCCAATGTGTAAAAAGACGAATGATGAGTCACTTTAGCAAATTGTCCCAAAAAAAACAAGTGGTGTAAGTGCAAAAACAATAATAAGATGAGATCCATAAATCGATAAGAAGTTGCTCCAACGAAACATATTTTCGAAATTCCCTATGGTAACAAAACCAAACCTGTCATTAGACACTTTATCTCACCGATTATTATGCACGTTGGCTCGTTTTGAGGGCGCAGGGAAATGGAGAAATTATTTGGGCCCTGGGAAGTCTGGGCCTGAAAGAGAAAGAAGGAGAGAGCTTCAGCCAGAAAAACACTGATTTTGGAAAGTTTTGATCCTGAAAAGACGGGAAACACTAGAAAAAAACAACCTGTGGATCAAATTGATTATCCGTTTTATCTTCGAAACATTCAAAAATGTGAACACAAATTCGCACAAAAAAATGAATCAAAAAATGAAAAAGAGCAATCAGAGGAATGTTAACAATGTCCCTAAAAGACATGAGATCGGAGGTTCTGCGGAGGTAGGCATGTCTACTTTGCAAGTGGTGCGGCCTTCTTTGAACGGCGATTTGCAGTTGCCTTCTTGCGGGATTCTTCAGCCTCTCTATTGCTGGCCTGCTCGGCATTCACGCCGATGGCCGATGAGTGGCTCATCTTGGCGGTGACGAAGGCGACGTGAAGCTTCCAGGAGTACTCTTTTCGGGCAGCAGCAATCATCTGCATGTTGCTGTTTGGATTCTCTTGAATGGCCTTGAAGTTGGCTTTCTCGACCTCCAGATCGCGCTTGGCTTGTTCAGCGACTTCCGCGTGGCGTATAGCAGAAATGAGCTGATTGTTGTCCTGTAATTTACGATGTTAAAAAACAGTTAAGCACAACTTGAAGATTTTCTGGCACCCCGACGTTTCGCAACTTGCACACAGAAAAGTGTTCCCAAGTTGTGAAATGAAGCATACGGAAAGAATGCAAATGATTTACCTTTGCGAACTGACGAGTGATCGGTCCTGGACGGATGCGTTTCAGTTGTTCACGGCAGGAAGATGAGGAGAGGGACATCATTACTGAAAAAGGTAACAGTAAAATGAGAGTGACCAGGAAAAGGCAGGGGAAGTGAAACGTTCAAGAGATCAGGAGGATAGACAGGAGCATGATTGCTTAGCTGTTTGTATGACAGCTAACCGACAAAGCCAGATTATGAAAACTTGAACACCTGGTTGCTCGATTGCCTTTCACTAATGAAGAAAGTTCCCAAGGGCGGAGCCATGGAGACATCCGCCGAACAGCAAAACTCATCTGCGCAAATTACTTGACTTGTTTTCGCATTGTGCCAGCACATAATCATGCGATCTCTTCTTAGCGCTGTTTGTGCATTGTTCACTTGAACTCGGCACAAAAAATGGTCGGGATCTCTTGAACTGACTGGCCATTTGGTATGAAACTCGAAAGGGATTATAGAAAGAAACACAATGCGTGCAATGCAGTATATGCATACATTCAATGTTTGAAAATAGATTTGACCTCATCTTATGGGCTAGAGGACTAGGCCAGACGTATAAAGGAAATGAAATTGTAGCAGAATGACGACTGCCGGATATTTCAGACGTGATTGACATGACAACATGTCGAGTTCAGAAAATTAGGAGAAAAAAAGAAAGAGAACATAAAAGTTTGTAGTGAAAATACGAAAACAAACTGACGGCGGAACAGGTGGAATGGAATGGAATATTGGTGAACTTTCACTTGAAAGAAACCAAGTTAAACTGCTAATTGACTAATGCAATTTGACAGAAAATCGTTTTTTTTTGGAAGAAAGAGAATGATCGTAGCGTAGAAGAGAAGAAAACTATATAGCCAGAATTAAGAAAAGGCAAACTTTTGACTCCAGTTTTGCGGAAATGAGACCATAGTTCTTTGGCTCTCTGGCTCAAATCCGTTCGGCAGACCGATCACGAGGATTATCAGCAGCAGAGGCAGAGAGAGTACACTGATGTTTCACTTGAAACCAAAAAATATCCAAAAGACTAAAAGTTTTTGTCGTCTGACTAAGAGATCTGTTCAAAAAGTCATCCACATTCCGTTTTCAAACATCAAGAATAATTAGAATTAGCCGAAAAAATTTAGCTTGATCAGTCCGTCTGATCAGTTAAAACATCAGACCAACCTAGACATCAACAAAAGAAGATATTCCGTTTCCGGCTTCTAGAAAAGTTATATTTGGAGAAAGAGAATGTAGTTTGTTCTGTTTTTAAGGTAGTTATGACTGGATTCAGTCATTAGATGACAAAAGATGTCAGGAGACTAGTTGTTCATCTTCTGAACAAAAAAGAGTTCCGTGTTGGGAGAAGAGTTCCGTGTCCGGAAAATGTCATGTCGAGGAGGAAGTGGATATTGAGTCACCTGAACGGATTTATTTTTTTTGACATTTTTGAGCTTTCAGGGCAGATTAAAAACAAAAATTTATTTACAAGATGTTGGTATCAATAGAAATTGATACTCATTATGTACACAAGATCAAGTCATTGCAAAAGTGGATTTGCTATGGCAAATAATTCCATCAGAATTTCTTGGAAACAATAAGTGTTATTTTCTCATCGGTTTTTTGACAAACGTAGTCTAGATTTCCAGATCTGTAATGTTTTCCAAAATGGAGAGTGTCGCTGAAAATCTCTGCCTAAAAATTTGAAATTTTAAGTTTCCATTGAACCATAAAAACTCTGTATTCTTACATAGCAACCGACAAATGTCCAAAATCCACGTTCTCCACAACTTGCGACCATGTACTCCTGCTCAACGAATTCTTCCCCATAAAGTTTCAACTCTCCAGTTGAAGTGGTGCATTTGTAGTCTTTTGGGTCAATTTCAGGCTCCAAAACAGCTGTTCCATTGAAGAGTTCTGTGCAGGTGACATCCAAATCACCAATCCTTCCAGTTTCGTTGGTGGGAAGTTCTCCACTAGGTATAATACAAGATTGCAATTTTATTTCACCATAGTCACCGCAACGGTACTTAAATAAACCTTCCACCCATACTGCGCCTATAATATTTATGAATTTATTTTCTTCAAGTCATATTTTTCTCACCATGGGTCATCCCATTTTCACATGGTGCGGTTTCCACGGGAGATTCAATAAGCTGAACGTCAGTGTCCCGGCGAATGGATCGGCATTCAATTAGCTTGTGATTAAACTCAAAAGAGCTGTTCTTCGGCATCACATATTGCAATGGTGGATATACACACCCGATTAAAGTAGATGAAGCTATTCCAAGGCTTTCGTCTCTTTTGCAAATCTAAACTGAGGCTTTGCGCAATTTTAAAACAAAGATAAAATTTTGTAACTCACAATTTCTCCGTCCACCATGACTGGCTTGGTTCCATAGAAGCAGATTTCATCCTCTGCCTGCACAAGTGGCGAGAAGGACAGCAGTAGAAACAAGAGCATTACTCGGCAAAAAAATCAACAGATTGGAGGAAAAAAAGCAGTTGCAATGAGATGAGACATTACTGAGCCAATAAAAACTTGCTGGTTTTGCACAAGCCGTGTTTTACGTCAACTGATGCTTTAATCATTGTGGTTGATGGCTCGGATGACCACTAGTTTACACCAGAAATCGCAACTTTTGGATCTGCAGAGACAGGTGACTCAGACTCATACTCAATACTACGCTATTGACCTTTTGGCCATCTGACGGAAGGCGGAAGCATTTTTTTGTGTTGGAAAGTGCATCTTACAAATGTGATACTCAGTTGCTCAGTCGCAGCGCAATCAAAGTCAACCTTGTCGCATGATCTGCGAATTCTTCAAAGCTTTGATACTGATACCTTAACGATTGTGTCAGTTGGTTGAACGGGTCATACTATCAATTTTATTCGAGTCATTTTCTTCCGCCAGACTTAATTGTTTTTATCGGATGGTGAAAGGCGGAGACAATCCTTCCAACCTCATGATCCATGATCAAAACCCTTTCTTGAATGCAATAGTAATCTTCATCGGTCAAGCAAAAGGGGTAAAGAAATCAGAAGAAATGGCGGGAAATGTCTGTGATAGAAATAATCTTTTTGGAACGGGGAGTTATGATGAAATTCTTTCGGTTTGGAAAAGAAAAAGAGATGCGTGGAGGAGATTGGGAAATGGAAATGGAAATGAACATGGACATTTGATGATGTTCAGCTAAAAAAAAACAAGAATAAGTTACTAGGAAGGACAGGGAAAAACTAGGAAACATTTTAAATTTTTGTGGGTGGACAGGAGAAAATGCTACAGTGAGGAGGACAAAAAACTAATCAAAGGAGGGAAAAACCAAATAGATCACAAAAAAAGTTAAAAGTACATGAAATGTGGTGCGTAAAAGAATGGACGTGGCTGTTCTCCGATGAACATGCCGTGAATTGGCGACTCGCAGAGATTTCTTCTGTCAATGTTCAGCCAATGACTAACTGCCGATGTTTCGGTTTTCGACCTCGCATAGTCAAAGGAATAGTACTCAACTTCAACTTCGTTGTTTGCTTCGGCGAATTCTCTTATGATCTGAAAGAACAAAAACTTCTGGAAAAAAAATATTTTTTTTTGGAAAATATTGTTACGGGCAAAGAAATTCATATCTCTTATCTAATCATGCGTCTTATCTCTTGTCACCTGCCGCGGCAAGTTTTCCTAGTCGGCGCCGTTATATTTGCATTGCGCTTTTGCATGTTTATGCGGGGGTATAGCTCAGTGGTAGAGCGCTCCCTTAGCATGGGAGAGGGCTGGGGTTCAATTCCCCATACCTCCAGAAATCTTTTGCTTTTTTCCCCTTCACTTACCGCAGATTCTTCTGTGCGAATCGTGAACCCTTGTATAGTTAAGAACTTTTCCAGACCAGGGTTGTTCTAAAACAATTTCTATTCAGCTGTTTACGTGCGCATCTACTTACGACTGCAAGTTCCTTGATCATTTCCACTTTCAGCGGAAGTGCACATGCCGAGAAACGCTTCAGCGTTTTTGGAAGTCTTTCCATCATTCTTAAGAACAGGTTATCCGGAATATGGCACTCTTGGGTTTTGAACTGCTCAGAAAAGCTGAAAATTATGTGGAATGAGACAAAGTGGTGTTCAGATATACGTTATTGTCAAATCAGTGACATTGAGTTTAGGAAGGTGTCGGAGCAGCGCCAAGAAAACATTGCAAGTTTGTCTATCCACAGCCCCCAATGTTTTCAGATTTGGCAGTTTGTGAAGATCTGAACCCCGCAAGAAAATTGCTCCGATATTCCAATTATTCTTTCAACTTACTTCCAATAATCGGAATGCAATTGTCCTGGTCGAATTGGCTATATACGTGCAATTCTTTCCCGATAACGACTTCGCCGACCTAAAATTGCTCCTTTAAACTCAAGAGTCATGCGCTTTTTGTAATTACGTTTTGCCAACTCTCCCACTTGGAGAACATGTACGAAAGAGCATCCCGACTCCATTCTTCCAGGGTGTCTGGCTCGTAGAATTGAAGTTTCAAACTGTCAACCTTGTGTTGAAGGCGATCCAATGAGTCGATGAAATTGACAGACCTAAATCAGAGTTTCTCATAAGAAATTCTACTAATCTGTTAGTTCTTACAACGCATCAAGACTAATGAGAAGATTAATCTGCGGATATCTCAGAGGAAGATCCGCAAGTTTTTCAATGAGTGAAGAGCCATAAGCATGCAGGTGAATTTGAAGAGACAACACCGGCACCGAGTTAGCGTTTAGCATCATGTCACACTGTAAGAGTCGAGTAAGTCACTGCACTGTCACTCATTGTTAATAAAATGTTAAACTATCTTACAATAAGTTTGTCAAAAATCTCGAGGTTCCGTGGTTTGACAACAATATCTTCCAAGTGAATCGACTCGATTTTCTTCATACGTTTCTGGTTTTCTTCACGTTTGTGGTTGTTGTCGAGAAGCTTTTGCACTAAATAGTCAAGTTGCCTTTCCCACACTTCAAACTTATGACTCACAAGCTTCAATGGACGTGCTTCCAATGATCATTGAGATGAGCTTCACTGTTTCGATATTTCTGTTGCGAAAGATTAGTTTCATCAACCCACATGAGACGACGTGTTTCTAAAGAGCAAAAGATAATTAATCCCTAATCCTTTAGCTTCCTGACTCACCCATAAAGGTTGCTCACGAATGACACTCTGCTGAAAATCGGTGTAGCCATCTTCCATTTCTGGAATGAGCTCGAAGCTGACATGAACGTCTTCAAGATGAACATGCTTCAGCTTTGCAAAACGTTCTTGCGTGTCTCCATTGACTGAAAAAACTACATTTTCGTCCCGTGGACTCAAGTAGAACGTACAGTGTTCACTGCAATGATGAATGTTCAATCCGACTGATACCAACTTGAGCGACTCCATGTTCTTGCAACTCAAAATTTTTTTGATGAACCCGCGCTCCATTGTCGGATTCTTATATGCCACGTCTCCTGGTTGCATTGGAAGATACGTTTTGTCGACGCACGCAACAACTGATTTGATGAATTCGTAAGCGATGCCGCCATTTGGAAAGCTGCGGCTCATATGTGCCAGCCGAAGTTTCTTGTCCCACTATAAGGACAAATTTGAACAGTTTTCTAATTTTTTTAAAACAGAAAAAGCAAAAATTCCTACTCACAACTCTAGCCCATTTGACAATAAGTTTGAAGTTAAACGGAAGCTTAGCCTGAGGGACCAGACGGCGAGTTGCACGACACGTGTTGGCAAAGTCAGTGATGTCCTAGAAAAGCAAGCATGAAGGAGAGGATGAGACAGTTGAAAGGGAGGAATACCTCCAGAGTTGGCAAATGCTGAGTGATTGCGGAGACAATGATCGGGTTGCGAAAAGCAAGCAGACAAAGAACTTCAGAACGACGCTTGGCTTGAGTTGGAAGTTCGTCAATGTCTGACAAAAGGGAATATTGGAGAACGAAGGGAAGAACAGAGGAGAAATTGCGATTGGGAAACATATAAATGTAATGTAATAACAAGATATTAGCGTACCTTCCTCATCCGAGTCTGCACATGGTCGAGTTCTCTTGATAGCGTTCCTTGCTTTGGTTTCCGATGTTGTTTTGTAAACCATCTCGCTCACAAACGCCGTCTCTCGAGATCTCACCTCCTTCTCTTCTTCTCGAACGCCTCCCATCTGGATCTGGAATGAGGCGACATTTTATCAGATTGTTCTCTTTTTGCAAAGTTTTTGCGGATGAGCGAGAAACAACAGGAACATGCGCGAAAACAAGAGTGCGTACGAAGGACCCTCTCGCTTCGCAGGAGTAGAATCGATACTTGGATAAAAAGGTGACTCTGGAGAGAGGAGTCAAGGCGTGTGGCATGCCACATAAGGCGAATGCTAAAAGGAGAACCGCGGACCGAGGAAAAGGGGACGAGAGCACGGGGCCAGAGCGCGAAGAAAACAACGAGAGTGCGGGGGCCTCTCTTTCTCTCTTTGCCTCCGCCGTCTGACCCCTTTCTCTTCGTTCTCTGGAAGGGGAGCGGTGGTGCTACGTGGCGAATCGATGCAAGACGAATTGTCCTCTTGGTTTGATGCGGCCGTGCATATATATGCCGAGTCAAACCACCAACGCCGACCGGCCGCCGCCGTCGCTCCTTTCCATGTAGAGGGCCGCACGGGCGCATCGCATCGTGCGTGGCCGGCTGGACGAGAAGCGCGAGAAAG